>JAXGGA010002194.1:0-128656 GCA_038373865.1 Uloborus plumipes | reverse complement strand
CTGGAGTTAACTGTTGATACACTTCAACAATCGATTCTCCAGGTTTTTTTTTTTTTTTAATCAAAACTGCATTGCGTTATCCACTAGTTTACCAAGACGCGTTTCTTGGTGGTCTAAAATCTTAGTGGTCTACGCAAAAATTGCAGAAGGCTTTTTAACAAAGCCAAAAAAAAAGAGATTGGCCTTCTTATCATGAAGCTCTGACCAAGTATAACAAAGCAGTAAGAACTGGTAAACAGGATGCCTGGAGATAGTTCCGTAGCCTGTAAGAGTTTCTCGTGTAGCTAAGCTCGCAAAAATACTTTCTAAAGACAAGTCTTGTCAACTGGGTGCCATTGAAAAGGATGATGGCTCCTATACCCAAGATAGTAGCACCCTCTCAGAGATGTTCAGGGTGCTCTTCCCTATCTCTATTGTTAGAGATGAGGGATATCATACTGATATTCTTCTTCATTCCTTACGTAAAGGTAAAAAAATGGAAAGCTGCTGGCGGCATTGTTACCCCTAGCAGAACTGCCTAGACCATCAACTCACTTAAGCCTTATAAATCTGCAGGATCGGATGATATTATTTCAGTTCTGTAAAAAGCTGTTGACATCATCACACTTGTGTAGGATCTACAGATCCTGCCTTGTGTTTGGTTATGTTCCCTGTGCTTGGAGAACCTCGAAGGTGATCTTTATTCCAAAGCCAGGCAAGCCAAATTATCACGAGGCTAAAGCCTTCAGACCTATTAGTCTTACTTCTTTATTCCTTAAAACACTGGAAAAATTGATCGATAGGTACATTAGGGATGGCACTCTAAAAACAAATCCTCTATCTAGGTGCCAGCATGCTTACCAACCAGGTAAGTCGACTGAGACAGCATTGTAAGAACTAACAACAGCTCTACATAGGGCAGTCAATGAAAAGGAACTGGCTCTTTCTGTACTCCTTGATATTGTAGAAGCCTTTGATAAGATCTCTAATAAGACTATTTTTAATTCCCTCATTCGGAAGGGAATAAACCCCATGGTCTGCATCTAGATTAGTAGTTTTCTTACCACCCGCAGGACAAAAATAAGCCTGCAGGGTGATTATTCCCTTTTAGTGGGTAATTGCCAGGGCTGTCAAAAAGGGGGTGTTCTCTCCCCTCTTATTTGGAGCATGGTTGTAGATGAATTTCTGGAAAGACTTCGTCAAAATGGCTGCACTGTATACGTTATGCAAACGACTTAACGCTGGTTATAAGGGGCAAGTTCCACGACACGGTTTCTAACCTCATGAGGACAGCCCTCAAGTCTATTAAAAACTGCAGTGAAGTGGGTCTCACAGTGAATCCTAACAAGACTCACTTGGTTCCCTTCACCAGGAAACGGCTGAAATATTTGCGCAAGATTGAGTTCTTCAATTCTCTCCTTACCTATTCTAGTGAAGTCAAATACTTGGGTGTGATATTTGATAGTACTTTAAACTGGAATTCGCACTTCAAGCTTATTACTGATAAGGCCAAAAGATTCTTCTGGTCCTGCAGACGCGCCATCGGCAGCAATTGGGGTTTCTCACAAAAAATTGCCCACTGGGTTTACACCAGAGTAATTGTACCCACAGTAACTTATGGGGTCATTGCCTTATGGGGTAAAACCCGCAACGTAACTACTGAGAGTAGTCTCACCACCTTGCAAAGGATCAGTGGCGTAGCTAGGTGTTGGCAGTAGTGGCTCTTGCCACGGGCGCAGCAGCCAAAGGGGTGGCATTTGGACCAATTAAAAAAATTTTTTTGGTCAAGTTCATACAAACTAAAAGATGAAACAGCAAGCAACCGCCCCTAAGCAAGGGCTAAGGCAGAAACATGCAATACACCGCCAACTCGTTCATTTCGATTCATGCACTGCAGTTTTGGGCTTATTATGCCCTCATCAGCAAGGAATACGAAAGTAAACGAGTTGGAAGCAAAAATCCTCGTATAGAGCGAAGAGAGCCGAAAAAAACTAATAGCTAATGTGAAATTAGAATAACAGAGAGCGACCGCATATGGAAATGGTACAACTCGACCGTTCTGCCTTAAAATTTTCGAGTTGTACCGTTCCCATGTGCGGTCACTCGCTGGTATTCTAATTTTACATTAGCTATTAGTTTTTTTCGGCTCTCTTCGCTCTATAAGATAATTTTTGTCTCCAACTTGTTCACTCTCGTATTCCATGCTGATGAGGGCATAATAAGCCAGAAACAGCAGTCCATGGATCGAAATGAACGAGTTGTCGGTGTATTGCATAAAAGATGAAAATTTGACAGACGAAAGCAAACGAGACTGAGCAACGAAAATTGCGCCCCATGCTACAACACAAACCATGCAAAATGTGCAACTTTGCATTTCGGTGGCATACACTGATGTTGATCTATCTGGTAGGATAAAATTTAGTTATATGGAGTGTGTATAAAAGGCTGATCTGAAATCGGCCGGTCTTATTCGCTTAAAAGAGATCTAAACAAACCTTTTCTCTCTGCTTCTTTCCAGCTGTTTTTTTTTTTTTTTTTTTTTTTTTTCACGATATCACTTCATCTTATGAGTTACATGAAAAACTTCGGAAATGATGTTCTACGATTTAAAAAATCGGCGAGTTTTTATTGAACACATTTCGGATACAGATTTTCGAAATGCGATTTTATAATGACAGAAAATAACTCCTCCGTTGGTAACAATTTTTCTGCGGCAAAAACTAGCGAGAGAAAAATATATATAGCTTAAAAACGGGAGGGGGAGGTTTCTAAAAAGCGACTCTTGCAAATTTAAAAATTTGTACCAAGAGCCTACACTAAATGAAGATTCTAAAAATTAGTAGCACTAGTATAGTGGGACGCGAATTTGAAAGCGAGTAACTTTTTCAAGAGCTGTTTATGCTTCAATGGCTCAGTATAGAAGGTAAGAGATGCCATTTTCAAAAAATAAAGTGATAAATAATTCTTTTTTTAGTGAGTTTTGATTTCGTATTTTGGAAATTTTTCCGTTTCATATGTACTTTATAATGATATTCTCTTACTGCTAAACTATATTATATAGCACTATTGTTCTTCATAGTCATTACCATTTCAATATTATGGGGAAGGATTGAGCTCGATTGGTAATCATGCCAGTGCCATATGTTTTGAGCTCTTTCTGTTGTGAAAATAAATAAAAATTGCTATTGTTTCTCACGTATTACTTAAATCTTAAACGCCAAGTGAGTGTTGAGGGAAGATGTGTGTACTCTACGGACGCAACTTCAGAACGGGGGAGGGGGGAGCACTTTTTTTAAACGGTATACAAATATACGTGCTAATCAGTTTTTTTTTCTCTTTCTCAGTTCGAGCACCGTCATTGTGCTACCCGCTAACACCTTTCCTACTGTTGGTCCATGTTTGTATACACTGTATGTAAAATTATATTTAAAAAAAATCAAGAAAATACATCTGGTACTTTCTTAAAGCCAGGGAGGTAACAATTGCCTGTCCTAACTTCCGTCATAGATAATATTGGTATTAAATAACGGCGGGTCTCTGGAACATTTTAAATACTTATAATGAATAGTATTTATTCATAAAAAATAATCAGAGGCCTAAAACAGTGAGCTTTTATTTTACCTGTATGTAAGAAGTCGTAATTATTAAGCCAATTTCAGATTAATTATGCTTTTTATATTTTTTTTGCTTTAATAATTAAAATAGAATCAATGCTTTGATTTTTATTTAAAATGCACAACTTATTTTTATTGTTCATTCGTCTAGTGTTTTAAAACAAATATTTAAAATGAAAGCTGTTGTGGAAGAAAAACACACTGTGTCCAATAAAGAATTGCAAGAATTATTTGTTTTTGAATTTACGTGAAATCATGGGGAAAGGTAGGAAAGCCCCAAACTAAAATTATTGCAAAGACAAAAATTCTCAAATTAAACAAAACTTGTGTGCAATAAAACTTGAATTTTACCCAATAATACGAACAAGCAGACATATCATGCACACATAAAATGAGAGGGAACATTGAGCATCGTTAAAAATTTTGATAGAAAGAAAAAAGAAGAAAAAAGTTTCAACATTGTCTGCAAATTTTTCAAATAAATAAATCAAATCATTGGAGCAAGGAAATGTTGGGAGGTCACAATGACCTCCCATCAGAGCAACCCCTAAGGAGGGGGGGGGGGACGATTTTTCAAGTTCGCCACGGGCGCTGGACTCCATTGCTACGCTACTGCAAAGGATGGCACACCATTGCAATCACTAGTGCAATGAGAACTACTCCCTCTCATAGCCTAGAACTTCTAAGTCTACTTCCACTTCACAAATGAATGAGACTGGAGGCAATTACCTGTTCTTATCGCCTTAACTACCTGGGTCTCTGGAAGACCCCTCGCTACTTGTCTCTTTACGACAAAATTCGCATAGAGGCCGTCAAGCATCCTTACTTTATGATGCCGAGCGACTGGTTGTTAAAACATACACTAGGTGGCCAAAAGTATTCGGACACTTTCAAAAATTCACATTTTTAAGCATATCTCAAAAAAATAAATAATCAATTGTTCTTTAACTTTAGTCAGACAAAATATAGGCTTCACCAAACATTTCCAAATTGAAATTGAATCATTAGTTAAGGATTCCGGGTTGTTGTGCCGTGGTCTGAATGGCTTTAATCCATACGTTTCGATCGCAACTGCGGTGGTCATCTTCAGTGGGTGTCGTTGATTAATTTGGCGACTGATGCGAAATTTCGAACTGCTGCAAGATTTTAAATTGAAGACGCAGCGCCCTCTACCTTCCGGCTCGGGATTGACAGATGACTGGATGCCAAAGCGTGTTAACTTTTACTTGTTCCTCCTTCTTGTTAAAATTATTTGGGTGTTTGAAAATTTCAATGGCCTCTCTATTCAGTCTGGGGAAAAAATTTGAAGTCCGTGAAATTATTTCGGCCTCTTTGAATTTTATATCATGGATTCCATTAGAGAAAGTCAGACTTTTCAGTCTGACCCAGCCGGCAATTTCTCTGATGCTCTTTGATTCTTGTATTAACGCTCCGTTTTGTTGTCCCGATATAAACTAATCCACAGGAACAGGGGATCTTATAAACTCCTGCGGCGGACAACGGATCTCTAGCATCTTTTACTGAACGCAGCAGGTCGCTGACTCTATTGGAGGGCTTAAAAACCGTCTTAATATTATGTCGACGTAAAAGTCTTCCAATTCGGTCTGTGACGTCCTCAACGTAGGGAAGGTAGGCTACGGACTTGACCGGTTCTTCTTTAGGCGTCTTTCTTTCAATCTTGGGGTGGAAAGCTCTCTTAATTTCTTGTTTAGAAAATCCATTGGCTTGGAAGACATTAGTAAGGTGGGGAAGATCATTTTCAAAAAAGACGGTTCGCAGATTCTTGAGGCCCACCTTACTAATGTCTTCGCGGTGATCGCGGAGCACACTTTCTCTAATGGAATCCATGATATAAAATTCAAAGAGGCCAAAATAATTTCACGGACTTCAAATTTTTTCCCCAGATTAAAAAGAGAGGCCATTGAAATTTTCAAACACACAAATAATTTTAACAAGAAGGTGGAACAAGTAAAAGTTAAAAAGCTTTGACATCCAGTCATCTGTCAATCCCGAGCCGGAAGGTAGAGGGCGCTGCGTTTTCAATTTAAAATCTTGCAGTAGTTCAAAATTTCGCATCAGTCGCCAAATTAATCAACTACACCCACTGAAGATGACCGCCGAAGTTGCGATCGAAACGTATGGATTAAAGCCATTCAGACCACGGCTCAACAACCCTGAATCCTTAACTAATGTTTACACCGACCGTGAAAGCCTTCATTCTTACATTGAAGTTAAATCACTCATGCATTTGAGGGCCGACAAAAAGGGGGATCGGAAGATAAACCGCTTTTTGACCATAACTTTTCGAAAATAGCGCAGAATAAGCTATAAATTTCAGTAATTAAGTTGCATACTATGTATAATTACTGTACAAATTTTTATGAAAGTACCAGCTATACTTCCGAAGATATGAAACTTTTTTTAATGCAATTTTATTTGAGGGTTTTTGCTTATAACACGCAGAGTTTTCGATCAAACCTTATCAAAATTTCAGAAAAGATAACAGAATACAAAAGAAAGAACATACTACAACGGTAAATAAAAATATTAAAAGTTCAATAAGATATGAACGTTTAAAGGAAATAATTTCTCAAGGCGCATGCGCGAACGACAGCAATTTGTAACTACAAAGATTATGTACTCTGATAATGTAGAAGCTTATAAAAAAAGTTCCAGTTGAATATCATGAAAATTGAAAAAGATATCAGCGATCAAGTGAGCTGTATTTCATTCATTCGCAGACAATACATAAATAATAAGGGTCTGTCCACAAATAGCTATCGTTGAGTTAAAGGTTACCACCCCGATGTAAGTCATATCAATGATGACAAGTAAGCAGTTTAAATGTTTAATTGAAAACGATTTTTTTTTTTTCATATTCGGCATACTAGCTGGCCAAAAGTATCCGGACACTTACAGCGTTCTGAGACACATATTAATACGATGTTGGTTCCTCTTTTGCATCGATGACAGCCTGTACACCCCGTCTGGGAAGACTTTCTACCAGTTTTTGATAGGTGACTATAGGAATTGACTTCCAGGCTTCCATCAGAGCTGAAGTTAGTGCTTGCAATGAGAATGGCCGATTTGGCTGACTACGTAAGCCTCGATATATGAACAGAACAGTTTTTTTTTGTCGTGTGCTAACCAGGCTGGCAATTTTGCGGTGCGCTGCTTCACTTTTCCAACTGTACAATTATTTAGTGTGAAGTCGGACTTCCACAGTACACGCATGCCATAGGTACCCGTTTATCGGGTTGGCAACCTTTCACACAACAACACATTCACACAGAGAAGGACAAAGACAGGAGAGAGAGAGCACATCCATGCCCAAGCCGGGACTTGAACCCGGGACCACTCCATACGTGGCAGACTGCTCTGACCACTAGGTAAGGTGGCCGGCAACATAACAGTTTTCCTGCTGGAAAAGAATTGGGCCTTTCCCGAAATATTGCCATAGAGTTGGGAGAGCAGCATTTTCCAGTATGTCCACATACATCTCAGCGTTCATGTTTCCAACCACAGGAACTAATGGACCCAGGCCAAACCAAGAGAAACATCCCCACACCATTACACTGTCACAGCCAAACTTAACAGTCAGCACAATGCATTCACTAAAGAAACGTTTGCCGGGCGTACGCCAGACCCAGAGCGTCCGTCTGACTGCCAGAGTGTAAAGCGAGACTCATCACTCCATAGAACAGTTTTCCACACGTCCACAGTAAAATGACGGTGAGTTCTGCACCATTGCAAGCGATGCTTCGCATTCCGCTGACTGATGTTCAGCTTGTGAGCGGTTGCACGGCCATGGAATCCCAACATTTTAAACTCTCGACGAACAGTCCTGCTGCTAACACTAGCTCCTGATGAACTTTGGAAATGCTGAGAAATTTCCACCAACGAGGACTTGCGATTTTATTTAACTACCCTTTTCAGAGTTCAGCGGCTGCTTTCACCAAGTTTTTTCGGCCTACCATTTCGTTTTTCTGCAGTCTCACTGCCTTGACGTTTCCACTTCACAATTACATCACTCACAGTAGATTTAGGAGCCGACTTGGTGGCGTGGTGGTAGAGCGTCGGCTTTCCTCGCCGATAAGCCAAGTTCGATCCTAGAGTTGGCCAGTCGGCGGATTTTCGAAATGCGGAAAATGAACGCTGGTTGGAAACATGAACGCTGATATGTATGTGGACATACTGGAAAATGCTGCTCTCCCAACTCTATGGCAATATTTCGGGAAAGGCCCATTTCTTTTCCAGCAGGACAACTGTTCTGTTGCCGGCCACCTTACCTTGTGGTCAGAGCAGTCTGCCACGTATGGAGTGGTCCCGGGTTCAAGTCCCGGCTTGGGCATGGATGTGCTCTCTCTCTCCTGTCTTTGTCCTTCTCTGTGTGAATGGCATGCATGTCCTATGGCATGCGTGTACTGTGGAAGTCCGACTTCACACTACTAAATAATTGTACAGTTGGAAAAGTGAAGCAGCGCACCGCAAAATTGCCAGCCTGGCTAGCACACGACAAAAAAAAAAAAACTGTTCTGTTCATATATCGAGGCTTACGTAGCCAGCCAAATCGGCCATTCTCACTGCAAGCACTAACTTCAGCTCTGATGGAAGCCTGGAAGTCAATTCCTATAGTCACCTATCAAAAACTGGTAGAAAGTCTTCCCAGACGTGGTGTACAGGCTGTCATCGATGCAAAAGAGGAACCAACATCGTATCAATATGTGTCTCAGAACGCTGTAAGTGTCCGGATACTTTTGGCCAGCTAGTATGCCGAATATGAAAAAAAAATCGTTTTCAATTAAACATTTAAAATGCTTACTTGTCATCATTGATTTGACTTACATCGGGGTGGTAACCTTTAATTCAACGATAGTTATTTGCGGACAGTCCCTTACTATTTATGTTGTTGTAACTCCAGTTAAGCCACTTGCTAAAAACTATGACGCCAAACCGTTTAGGTAGTGATAATGTGAAAATGAATCTGGCAACAGATACGAATAGGGTGAACTGTTTTCGTTCTTTCGATAAAGAAGAGCTTGGAATAGTGAATGTAAAACAGTTACGAAAATATTAGCTGTAAGATTAAGTGTTTAGTATTAAGTGTCCTTTCAAGTATTAATAAATGTTTTTATAAGAAAATAATAATCCCGGCTCCAGTTTCTACAAATGTGACTTCCGTGAGAGTGAGTAGAATCTAAAACGTTTGATATGTAACTGAGAAAAGTTCCACCATTTAAGAATTGAAACGCAATGTCGGATCATATAAGCTAATGACTGCCTTTAAAAAATAACTCTCGCTGATGTGATTTACGTTCCAGCGGCTATTGCTTTAGTGGATTTACATTATATGAAAGATGATCCAATTTCTAATACTTTGAGCAGAAAATCTGCGGAAAATTTAAAACCAGCGGAAAATTAAAATTAAATGAAACTTAAGGAATTCGATTTGTCTCCAAAAAATTGGGTTACGTTCTGGGGACAATTTGGCCGAATAAATGAAGATGAAGTTCTAAGACAAGAAGACAAATTTCAATACCTAATAAATTCATTAAAAATTAAAACAAAAGCCAGAGACAAGTATACGTCCGAAATCTTCTATCATTGGTAAACAGCAGGTCCAATATTAAATTATCAGAACTATACGACAAGCTTGGATCTTATTTACGAGTATTAGAGACATTAGGTGTAACTACGCAAAATTATGCAGCGATGTTGTTTCCAGTAGTGGAGTCCTGCCTACCAGTGGACACTCTCAAAGCGTGGGACAGGTACAGGTTGAACCGCGATGAATCAACTTCGAAGAAACAAGAACAACTTCTGGAAGGTTTGATGACCTTCTTGGGTCATGAAGAAGAAGGCGAAGAACACCGCGCTCTCACTCAGATGGGGTTCAATTTCGACGGCAATACAAAGAAGCAAGCGCGAGTTACGTTCTTGGAAGAGAAAGATCACGTTCCATCCGCATCAGCACTTATCTCCACATCACCAGATAAATCAATATGCATTTTTTGCGAGGGGAAGCAAAAGAGTAGTGACTATATAAAAGCAAAAAATATGTCGCTAAGTGATATGAAGTCTACTGTCATGAAGAAAAACTGTTGTCTAGTATGTTTAAGATATGAACATTTTGCAAAGAAATGCAAAAACTCCGTACGGTGCATTATTTGCAATCGAAGGCATTATGCGCTGCTGTGTCCAGATTTAAGCAAGCATCAAACAACATCCAAAACGGAAGGAAATTCGAACTCTCTCATTTCGGTTAAAGGCACTATGAATGTAATACAGTGCGTCGCAAAAGTTTAAGCACAACCGATATTTTTTGATAAGACTAAAAGTATATACCAAAAAGCTTTGAAATTTTTACTGTAATTAAACAAACAGGTTACAAATCCATGTTTCGAATTTGGAAACAATTCATAGAAATTAAAATACGATTACATGATAAAATCAAAATTTCGCTGTAGCAAAAGTTTAAGCGCAAAAACGGAATATATATATTTTAGAAAGCATAAAATTATTTTAGTAGTCTATGGTGTTACCGTTGCATCTGATGAGTTCGAATATGCGATTTTACATCGATAGCATGAGATTATGGAAGGTTTCAGGAGTTAGTCTGTACCAGGCTTCCTCGATTGCAGATTTAAGCTCTTTTTTTTTTTTTTTTTGTCGTGTGCCAGCCAGGCTGGCAATTTGGGGTGCGCTGCTTCACTTTTCCAACTGTACCGTTATTTGGTGTGAAGTCCAACTTTCACAGTACACGCATGCCATAGAAGTCCAACTTTCACAGTACACGCATGCCATAGGTACCCGTCTATAGGGTAGGCAACCTTTCACACAACAACACATTCACACAAAGAAAGGACAAGCACAGGAGAGAGGAAGCACATTCATGCCCAACCCGGGACTCGAACTCGGGGTCACACCATCCATGGCAGACTACTCTGACCACTAGAGAAGGTGGCCGGCATTTAAGCTCTTGAACAGAGCAATACTGCTTCCCATTCTGGTATACGTCATGTGCAAGAATTCTCCAGATGTTTTCTATGGGATTTAGATCCGGGCTGAGTGCTGGCCAGTTCATTGCACTAATTAAAAGCAGTTCACTTTGTGTTAAAATGAGTAAAAAACCGAAAAAGCGACGTTTAAAAACACAAATAGATAAGTTAAAATTGGCAAACATGTTTCAAAAGCATAAAGCTTCCTTCTTCAGTGCCAAGCAAGAAATGTGGCCATTCTTGCTTGGCACTGAAGAAGGAAGCTTTATGCTTTTGAAACATGTTTGCCAATTTTAACTTCATCTATTTGTGTTTTTAAACGTCGCTTTTTCGGTTTTTTACTCATTGCACTAATATTTTAAGAAGCAAGCCATTCTTTCGTACTACGGGAATTGTGTATTGAAGTGTTGTCTTGCTGAAAAATCCAATCAGGACCACCTAGCACTTCACCAAATGGTAACAAATGGTTTCTCATGGTATCTTGATACCTTTCTGAATTTTGTCTACCCTTTAGAAAGCTAAGAGAAGTTTGTCCGTTGAAGTAAAAAGCGCCCCATACCATGACTGAGCCACCACCATGTTGCCTACTGAATACGCACTTCGGATCCTCAAGTCACGCCAGTAGTATGAGAACCCACCTAGACCGTCTAAATTCCATTTTTTTTCATCAGAGAACACAACAGTAATCCATTCGTCACTATAATGCATATGATGCTTTGCCTACTGCAGTCTTGCTTGTTTGTGACACTTTTTCAGAAAAGGTTTGCGTGCTAACTTTTGTTTTTTGATAAATCCTGATTCTTTTATTCGTCTGCTTATGATATCACGTGATAATTTTGTTACAACTTTAGTTTTTATTTGATTAAGTGACAAATTTTCAGTTAAGGCCAGTTTTTTAATTTTTCTATCCTCACAAGAGGTAGCTTTTCTCGGTCTTCCTGAGCGAAACGCAGGTTTAAATTGATTTCCACGTTTCAGAACATTATAAATACCATGTTTAGCTAGATTTAAAATCACTGAAATTTGCATAACAGAGTTACCTTCTGCTTTCAGCTTCCAGAGTCTCACAACCTCTTCAGCCGAGAACTGTAGTGACTTCGGCATCTTGATAACACTTTAGGCCATTGCTACACTATATAACTCGTTCAAAAGAACCGCACTGGTTCTTCACGCATCACGTTTCAAGAGATATTTGCATAAAATCTGATCTGTGCATAAACTTTTGCGACAGCCAAAAAAATATCTTTTATATTTTCTGATTTTCATTGCGGTTATATTCTTTCAAAACTTCAAACACTTAATTAGGATCATAGTAGCCACTTACAGTATAAATATGAAAGCATTCTGCTGAAAAGATTTCTTTTTATTCAAACATTTGCATAGTGCTTAAACTTTTGCCTCGCACTGTATACTTAAAAACTCTAATTGTACGAGTATATAACAAAAATAAAGTAGAATATGTAAGGGATCTTCTGGATGACGGATCTCACAGATCTTATATCGAAGAAAGTCTAGCTGTTGAGCTCGATCTATCGCCTTCAGGAGAGGAGTTAATTACGCAAGGACTGTTTGGTGGAGGAGTCACAACATAAGCTAAGCATAGGCGTTACGATGTAAAAGTTAAGAGTGTGTTCAACAAATTTTCCTGTAAGATACCTGTTCTCGACCAGGCAAAAATTTGTACAACTTTGCCTAACGTTCAAGATCCTGCCTTAATTTCGGAACTAGCTTCTCGAGGCATTAAATTAAGTGATGTTGGAAAACAAGTGCACCCCATCAGAATGCTTTTGGGAGCTGATACGCTTGGTAGAATCATGACTGGTGGAATAGAAATACTTCCATCTGGAATAACAGCAATGGAAACAAAATTTGGAAGGTGCATTTTAGGATCAAGGAAAAGAAAAAATGTTATGAACATGGTATCCTTAACCTTACAGCACTCTCAACTTCCAAAACTCTGGGACTTGGAAACGCTAGGAATATCCGATCCCATTGAAAGAAAACATTCGTTGCTGATTGAAGAAGACACCTTACTGCATTTTAAGGAAACAATTACTACAAATGATGAGGGTCGTTACGAAGTGTCTTTGCCGTGGCTTTCAGGACATCCTTCTCTGTCGGACAATTACAATATCGCAGAATCGAGATTAAAAAGTGTTACGAAACGAATCAAAAGAGAGCAGGTTTTTGACTCATATTGCCAAGTTTTTCGTCAATGGGAAGAAGAGCATATCATTGAGACTGTTTCTACTTCTGATGCTCACAACTTTGGCCATTACCTACCACACAGACCAATTCTTAAACCAGATTCTAACACGACCAAAGTTAGACCGGTCTTTGACGCATCAGAAAAAAATCCCGGTTCAGCCTCTTTGAATGATTGCCTCAGTGTAGGTCCTAGTTTAATACAGACAATTCCAGCATTGTTGACAAACTTCCGATACGGTGTCATTGAGGTTACGGTGGATATCAGGCAAGCATTTCTTCAGATCAGCATTCGTCCAGAGAATAGGAATGTTCTCCGATTTTTATGGTGGGAGGATGAGAGCTGTAGTAAGATAAAAATCTTCGAACACTGCCGAGTGGTCTTCGGTCTTACGAGTAGTCCATTTTTGCTCAATACTACTCTTGGGCATCATTTAAGCTTGGAAAAGTACCTAAACGAAGAACTGGATACAGCAGTCGAAAAACTGAAGAATGGGTTCTATGTCGATAACCTCATTACGAGTGTGAATACTAATGAAGAATTACGTCAACTGATCACACAGTCAAAAGAAATTATGAAAGAAGCTCAGTTTGATTTACGTTGTTGGGCCTATAATGGAATGGAAGAAGAAAATCAAAACATACTAGGCTTAAAATGGAACATACCGAAAGATGAGCTTTCATGCGTGAGTCCGAAAGTTTGTAGTGATCACGGTAAAATAACAAAGAGAAGTTTATTGGCCCTAGTGAACAGTATATATGACCCCATAGGTTTCATTTGTCCTGCTACAGTATTACCTAAAAACAAGTTGCAAGAAACGTGGCGGCGCAAAATTGACTGGGATGAAATTGTTTCTGCAGATATACAAAGAAAATACTTGAAATGGATCGAAGATATTGATCTTATTAAACAATGTAGTATTCCACGACGAATTTTCCGTGGGAATCCAAATTTAGCTTCTCTACATATTTTTACAGATGCATCTATTTGTGCATTCGCAGCGTGTGCGTTTTTGCGTTGCGAGGATGAAGAGGGAGTATCTGTACAGTTGGTGTCTGTAAAGGCAAGAGTAGCTCCCATGAACTCTCCAACAATTAAACGTCTTGAGTTGTTAGCTGCAGCGATTGGAGCTCGATTGTCAAATTCCATTTTAGAAGATCTCAAGATGCCATTAAAAACGTATTACTGGACAGATTCCATGGTTGTCCTCTGTTGGATTACGCGGAAAGAGCCGTGGAACACTTTTGTCGGAAACAGAGTAAAAGAAATACGAGATCTGACAGACATTAAAGCTTGGAGGCATGTGCCAGGCGATATGAACCCTTGTGATTTGCCATCCCGATCTTGTAACTGGAGGCAGCTCCTGCAATCAAAGTGGTGGGAGGGACCACACCGGTTAAAAACAGCCGCAAAAGCTTTGGCCACAAGCAGAAATTCAATATCCTGAAGAAGCTTTGTCAGAATGCAAGAAAACTATAAGTACTTCTGTTAACTTCACTATCGATGAAAAGTTCAGTGATAGACTTTTGTACTTTTCTCAGTATACGAAACTTACGTACGACTGTTTGGATCATAAGATTTTCCCATAACGCAAGTAAGAAATCCCTTAAGATTATCGGTGAACTTATAAACACAGAGCTTGATGTGGCAGAGAGAAGGCAATTATAAGTTTGATACAACGTGAATGGCCATCTGATGTGAAAGAAAAATTCCCAGAAACAATACAGTTTTTTGAGGATGATGGCATCCTAAGAGTTAAAACTAGACTCATACTAAGTGATGACGATGAGCAATTTCAGAAACCTATAGTACTTCCAGATCATGTTATCGTACGAAGAATGATAGAACACACTCACCAAGTTTTAAAGCACGGAGGAATGTTAGTGACATTGGCATTTTTACGACAACGCTTCTGGATCCCTAAGGGTCGAAAGGTGGTACGAGAAGTAATTCGTCAATGTTTTCAGTGTAGAAAGACCTCGACGAAACCTGTGATTCCTGAACCATCACCTTTGCCTCCAGACCGAATTCACAGAGTAGCAAGTTTCCAGGTCTCGGGAGTTGATCTGGCTGGACCTGTGTTCCTTCGACGTGGGCAAAAGGCATGGATTGTACTGTTCACATGCGCTGTCTACAGAGCGGTCCATTTTGAATTGATTACATCTCTTTAAACTGAAAGTTTTATGCAAGCCTTACGACGCTTTTTTGCACGGAGAGGTCGTTCTTCAATCATGTACTCGGATAACGGCACTAACTTCACAGGAACTGCTCGGGCCCTCAAGGCGATTGATTGGTCTTCAGTTCAAAGTGAATGTGCCATTGAGCAAATCCAGTGGCGCTTTAATCCACCTTCTGCACCTTGGTATGGCGGATGGTGGGAGCGAATGGTGCGAGTACTCAAGGAGCTCCCACGGAAAATTTTGAAAAGAGCATGCGTGACTTACGAAGAGATGTTAACTCTCCTCTGTGATTGTGAGAAAACCACCAACAGTAGACCCCTTATGTATTTGTCTGATGACCCGAATAAATTACAACCGTTGACACCTGCACATTTCATTCAAGATCTCCGTGAAGGAGATACAGTGGATTTGGACGTGGTGGATTCTCGCCATCTTCTAAAACGTATACGATACGTCCAGTCGTTAAGACAAAATTTACGGCAACGTTTTCTAAATTAATATTTGGGAGAGTTGGTGCGGCATCCCTAAGTCCTTTCCAATGGAAGGAAAATATCCCTAAGCGAAATCGTTCTAGTGCAAGCTAACAATTCTACTAGAATAACTTGGTCACTAGCTAGAGTGATCGAGTTATACACAGGAAAGGACTCAGTTCAACGAGTTGCTAAGTTACGTACTACGAGTGGAGAAATTATTCGGCCCCTCCAGAGAATATACCCGTTAGAATTGACTTTCGATGAGGCTACTAAATTTCCAGTCTACTATAAGAAGATTACCGAGGAAGAGCGGGTGGACAGAAGGGTTACGAAACCAGACTTGGTTGTTTTTAAAAGCCCCTCTCCAGTTCCAGTGATAGTTCAGAAGACTAGATGTGGACGAAACGTAAAGGTTCCAACTAGACTGAACTATTCAAAGTGATTAAAATTTGTGTTGCACAATCATGCAACACAAAGGTGGGAGTATGTTGTTACTCCAGTTAAGCCACTTCCTAAAAACTATGACGTCAAACCTCTTAGGTACTAATATTGTGAAAATGAATCTGGTACAATCATGCAACACAAAGGTGGGAGTATGTTGTTACTCCAGTTAAGCCACTTCCTAAAAACTATGACGTCAAACCTCTTAGGTACTAATATTGTGAAAATGAATCTGGTAACAGATAAGAATCGGGTGAACTGTTTTCGTTCTTTCGATAAAGAAGAGCTTGGAATAGTGAATGTAAAACAGTTACGAAAATATTGGCTGTAAGATTAAGTGTTTAGTATTAAGTGTCCTTTCAAGTATTAATAAATGGTTTTATAAGAGAATAATAATCCTGGCTCCAGTTTCTACAAATGTATTGTCTGCGAATGAATGAAACACATCTCACTTGATCGCTGATATCTTTTTCAATTTTCATGATATTCAACTAGAACTTTTTTTATAAGCTTCTACATTATCAGGGTACATAATTTTTGTAGTTACAAATTACTGTCGTTCGCGCATGCGCCTTGAGAAATTATTTCCTTTAAACCTTCATATCTCATTGAACTTTTAATATATTTATTTACCGTTATAGTATGTTTTTTCTTTTGTATTCTGTCATCTTTTCTGAAATTTTGATAAGGTTTGATAAAAAACTCTGCGTGTTATAAGCAAAAAAACCTTCAAATAAAATTGCCCTTTTTAAAAAAAATGTTTCATATCTTCAGAAATATAAGTGGTACTTTCATAAAATCTTGTACATTAGTTATAAATGGTATGCAAATTAATTACTGAAATTTACAACTTATTGCGAGCTATTTTTTGAAGAGTTATGGTCAAAAAGCGGTTTTTCTTTCAACCCCCCTTCTTGTCGTCCCCCATATACAAGAGTAATTTAATTTTAACTTGGAAATGTTCGGTGAAGCCTATATTTTGTATGACAGAAGTTAAAGAACAATTGATCACTTATTTCTCAAGTTATATGTAAAAATGTGAATTTTTGAAAGTGTCCGGATACTTTTGGCCTCCTAGTGTATTAGTTTCAATGCCAATTTTAGCATTGTGTTTCCTTTCAGAGAACAATGGAAGGATTCTCCGAAGCTTATCGGTAAAGCAAATTAAATTTGGTTCACTGTCGGTTCTAAGACTTCTTCCGGCACTGGCTGTGGTGCATTTTGCAGCAGCAGCAAAACAAAACTTTTCTTTTCGCTTGGGAAACTGGCTACGGTTTACCAGGCTGAAGTTCTAGCCATCCTGACATGCGTACCAACTGCCTCAAACGCAGCTTAACTGGTAAGGTTTTAAAAGTTTTCTCTGATAGTCAAGCCGCCTGAAAAGCCCTTAATAGCTACTGCTTCACTACAAAGTCAGTTTGGGAATGCCACAATGCACTGGTGCAGCAAGAACAAGGTTACCTTCCACTGGGTCCCTGACCACCGTGACATTGAAGGAAACTAAGTTGCTGATCAGCTTGCCAAACTGGGATGCAATACACCATTTGTGGGTCCTGAACCTGCTCTTGGTTTGCCCTATAATAAAGTCAGGAATACTTTAAGAAATCTGCTTATGAATGACTCGTATATCAGGTAGATTCAGTCCAACTCACAGAGACAAGCTAAAGCTCTCAACCAACGTCAACCCTCGTTGAGGTCCAGCGAGCTATTAAGTTTGAATAGGAAAGAGATCAAAATGTCCATTGGACTTCGCACCGGACACTGTTCTCTTAATAGGCACCTAAAATTGTTGGGTGTCACTGATGACCCAGCTTGCAGAGGCTACCTAGAAGCAGAAGAAAGCTCAGGGCACGTTCTGTGCGATTGCGATTTTCATTCTGCTCACAGATTTTAACTTTTGGGGTACCTTTAGATCCCTACGAGTTATTTTGCGTACCTGTTAGACATCTGCTTAAGTTCGCTTCAGCTATCGGGCTCTATTAAGGGCCTTAACGGGGATAGTACAATAGACCTGTGGTCGCAGTACTTGCACTTTCTTGGGGGCGCCCCCGCTCGCTTTATTCATTCATTCAAGGAAAGACAACTGGCTCCAACACCTCGGAGATATAGCTCTGGCTGTTTAAAGTACCGGCAATGCGTACTAGAAGAGTGCAAGAGTGATATCCAATACCACCCCATACCATAATACCCGGTGCAGAACTAGTGTGGCGGTGCATAACGCAACTGTTTGGCATCATCTCTCCACCGTGTCTCCAGACTCGAATCCGACCATTGTGGTGTTGCAGACAAAAGCGTAACTCGTAGGTAAAACAATTTCATTCCATTCTGCTACCCACATCCTTCTCTCATCGCACCATTGGCGGTGGAGACGTCTGTGGCTCTGCGTCAAGGGTTAGACAAAGCAATAGACGTCTTCCAGACGGTCCACTCTGCTGTAAACGACATTGAATGGTCAGTGCAGACACTGGATGATGCGTTATAGACGGAATGTTCTGTGCCAGAGTTTGTGATGTTACTGAACAATCCGTCGCTACCATGCGCACAATGTGCCTGTCATCACGTGAAGTGATGCTCCGAGGTGGATGTCATTCACCATGTCGGTCCGGAGTACCCTACTGCATCCAACGATCACATATCCGCATTACAGTTGCTTGATTTCGTCCTACACGAGTGCCGATTTCCCGAAAAGAAAACCCAAAATCTCGGTAGGCCACTATGCTTCCTCTGTCGAATTTGGATACTTGATCAAAACATAATCGGCGTTTCCTACAATGCATAGTTAATCATTTTTTTTAAACCCCAAGAAAAACACAATTGGCGAACTTAAAATCGCCCAAATCTCCAAGCCTTAAATATCTTTTCAGGTGGCGCCACAGGCGCTCATGATGTGCGTCTGCGCTTTAACTCTAATCATTTGCATGTTTCACCTCCGCTAATGCATGTTGTTAATTTCATATAATTTGCACGCTTTCTACATGGTGTTGCATTTACTGTGGCCAGCAGTGTATTTTACGTATAAGCAACTAATCACCAAAATGTCTCTTATGTCAACTTTTGATTTAGCAAAACTTCTACCAACTTCAGTTGCCGCTCATCAGCATTGTTTGAGGGTTTACCACCAAATTCAAACTTAGTTAGGTTTTAAACTTCCACCAGAAGGTTGGGTTGGCAATATACTTCAAGAAACAGATTTATTCCTATGCCCATGACGATTTCCCCTGCTCCAAGTGACCATCTCCTATTAAGAGCAAGAATCTGAGAGAGTGTCACGCCTGTGATTCATGACCTCTCAGATTTTTTCCAAAAAATTACCAAATGTTTATTATCTTATTGAAAGACCAAATCCAGAATGTTTTGTTCTAAATTTGAGTTGTTTAGTTTTTATGGATCCCCAAAGTTGAAGGTGCGACATCAAAAATTAAGCGGATTTTAAAGACGTGGAAGTTGCTGTGAGCCAAAACTCTTACCAGGAACTGTTGAACTCCAATTTTCTTTTTGTATAGGAAATATAGAAGGTTCAAACTTTACAAAATGAATGTTAAATTTGTGGTAAGTTGTTGCCGTAAGGTCAGTGAAGGCCCTCAAAACAAGGCATTTTTGACGTTTTTTAGCGTTTTGAGGTCCAAAAACAGCTTGTAAATTTCAGTTGCCACGGCAAAAGTAGTGTCGTTGGAAAGACCAGTGTAAGCACTTTAAAATAAGGTATAAATAACCGAGGAAAGTTCAACGTGCTTTTAGTTGCGTAAGGCCGAAATATGAAAAATGTCATATTTTACTGATATTCAAACGGTCATAACTTCCTCTGCCAACAACATATTGAAATATTTTTTTTGCCAATGTCATACTCTATTCTTTATCTTAACAGAACAGTTGAGTCCTTTGAGGCGAAATGTAAAAAATTTTTTACAAAAAATGCACAGGAAAAAATGCATTTTTTGTCAAAATTTTTTTTACATTTCGCCTCAAAGGACTCAACTGTTCTGTTAAGACGAAGAATAGAGTATGACATTGGCAGAAAAAATATTTCAATATGTTGTTGGCAGAGGAAGTTATGACCGTTTGAATATCGCTAAAATATGACATTTTTCATATTTCGGCCTTACGCAACTAAAAGCACGTTAAACTTTCCTTGGTTATTTATACATTATTTTAAAGTGCTAACACTGGTCTTTCAAACGACACTATTTTTGCCGTGGCAACTGAAATGTACAAGCTGGTTTTGAACCTCAAAAACGCTGAAAAACGTCAAAAATGCCTTGTTTTGAGGGCCTTCACCGACCTTACTGCAACAACTTACCACAAATTTAACATTTATTTTGTGAAGTTTGATCCTTCTATATTCCATATACAAAAAGAAAATTGGAGTTCAACAGTCCCTGATAAGAGTTTTGGCTCACAGCAACTTCCATGTCTTGAAAATCTGCTTAAATTTTGATGCCGCACCTTCAAATTTGGGGGTCAATAAAAACTAAACAACTCAACTTTAGAACAAAACATTCTGGATTTGGTCTTTTAATAAGATAATAAACATTTGGTAATTTTTGGGAGAAAATCTGAGAGGTCATGAATCACCTCATAATGCTAGGCGTGACAGTTTCTCAGATTCTTGCTCTTAATATCTTGCAATTGAAGGACTTGGGAGATTAACCTCTTCCCGGCTTTTCCCGAGCTGGACTCGGGCAAGCGAAATGTACCATTCTTGCTCATCCCGAGTGTAGCTCGGGCACTGTGAAAATTAACACTGCACAACCAGTCTTTCCCGAATTACACTGGCGGAAAAAAAAATCCCAACACCAAGATTGCCATAGAGTAATGAAATTTAGGTAATGCAATTGTCTAGTTAACATGTTTAATTGATTAAATGTACAAGATCACTGGCTAATTTAAGCTCAAGAAAATGCTGTGCAAATGTGAAATTATGTTAATTTAATAGAGGGTGTAACCTCCAGAATTTTGAAGGCAAGCCTGCAAGCGTGCATGCATTATGTCATACAGATGCCGAATGTCACTTTCTGGTATGGAGTTCCATGCTTGTTGCACTTGCTGTGTCAATACTAGGACCGTCATTGCTGACTGTGGATGATGCTCGAGGTGCCATCCCATGATATCCCATACGTTATCAATTGGAGACAGACCTGGTGATTTTGCAGGTCATGGTAACATGTCAGCACTCTGTAGAGCACATTGCGTTACAGCAGCGATATGAGGGCGAGCGTTATCGGTTGGAAAACGCACTCTTGAATGCTTCTCATGAAGGGCTGTACTACTGGTTAAATTAACAGACAGACGACAAATTTTCAGTCAGTGAGTTTGGGATAACCAGAAGAATGCCCCTGCTGACGTAGGAAATTGCTCTAGAGACCAACTCCAGGTGTGAGTCTCGTGTGTCTAGGCCTTAGACCGCTTGGATGCAGGCGGTCCCTTGGCCTCCTTCTGACCAATATACAGCCACCATTGGCACTAATTCAGAATCTGTTTTCATCAAAAATTACAACAGATCTCCACGCCGACCTCCAGTGAGCTCTGTCGTGGCACCACTGCCGTCGGAAAAGGCAATGGTTTGCAGTCAATGGAATACCGGCTACAGGCTGCCTGGCTCGGAGCTGTCCTTGAAGTAAACAGTTTCTTACCATTCCTTGGGTCACGACGATGCCAACTGCAGCTCGAATGTCAGCCGCAGATGCAGTACGATGCGCCACAGCCGTACGCAAGATTCGGCGATCTTCCTTCTCAGCCGTGCCACGTGGCAGCTCGGAACTCGATCTTCTTGAGGTAGTACCATCCCTTGCCCATAGCTTCCAATAATCATGCATGGTGGAAACATTTCCACCCAAGTCTTTCTGCAATATCGCGAAATGAAAATCCACCTTCTCGTAGCCAATTTGTACGACCTCGTTTAAACTCGGTTAGCTGTTGATAATGGCTTCTTCGTCTTCTTAAAAGGTATTCCTGGCTAAAATGAACGCAATTCGTCCAATTTCACGGAAAAATAATACACATGAGCTTCACAACACGCTTTTAAAACAAGCCTTATTTGCATGTTCTGAGTGACGCCAGCTGCGCCACACTTATGCGCGGAACACGAAATTTCAATCGATGTCATCTTTCAGTTTAGTCTGTGGAGTTAGCGACAAAAACAGCCGAAATATTTCACTTTCGGATACCAGTGTGAAATTTGGTACAGAGCTTAGGTACATATATAAGAACAAAAAACCGCCGGGAGACACTTGATCAGGGGTCATGAACTCCCGTGATGACGTCATCAAGATGGCCGCTTTTACAGGTAATACGTTCGTTTAATTGCTTAAAACTCCATCATAGATTAAAATATTGCAAAACTCAAATATATCATCTGAAAGCTCTTTAAAAGAGCTATTTAGAAATATTTAATTTTTCTTTCTGAGGTCAAGGGCCCACCTGTAATGACGTCATCAAAATGGCCGCTTTTACAGGTAAATACCTTTGTTTAACTCCCCCTAAAACTCCATCATAGATTTAAATATTGCAAAACTCAACTATAACATCTGAAAGCGCTTTAAAAGAGCTATCTAGAAAGATTTAATTTTTCTTTCTGAGTTCAAGGGCTCACCCGTGATGACGTCATCAAAATGGCCGCTTTTACAAGTAAATACGTTCGTTTAACTGCTTAAAACTCCATCATAGATTCAAATATTGCAAAACTCAAATATATCATCTGAAAGCTCTTTAAAAGAGCTATTTAGAAAGATTCAATTTTTCTTTCTGAGGTCAAGGTCCCACCTGTACTGACGTCATCAAAATGGCCGCTTTTACAGGTAAATACGTTTGTTTAACTCCCCCTAAAACTCCATCATAGATTCAAATATTGCAAAACTCAAATATATCATCTAAAAGCTCTTTAAAAGAGTTATCTAGAAATATTTAATTTTTCTTTCTAAGGTCAAGGGCCCACCTGTGATGACGTCATGTGAGGCCATTTTGATGACGTCATTACAGGTGGGACCTTGACCTCAGAAAGAAAAATTAAATCTTTCTAAATAGCTCTTTTAAAGAGCTTTCAGATGATATATTTGAGTTTTGCAATAATTGAATCTATGATGGAGTTTTAGGGGGAGTTAAACGAACGTATTTACCTGTAAAAGCGGCCATTTTGATGACGTCATCACAGGTGGGCCCTTAAAATTAGAAAGAAAAACTAAATCTTTCTAGATAGCTCTTTTAAAGAGCTTTTAGATGATATATTTGAGTTTTGCAATATTTGAATCTATGATGGAGTTTTAGGGGGAGTTAAACAAACGTATTTACCTGTAAAAGCGGCCATTTTGATGACGTCATTACAGGTGGGCCCTTGACCTTAGAAAGAAAAATTAAAATTTTCTAGATAGCTCTTTTAAAGAGCTTTCAGATGATATATCTGAGTTTTTTGCAATACCTGAATCTGTGATGGAGTTTTAGGGGGAGTTAAACAAACGTATTTACCTTTAAAAGCGGTCATATTGATGACGTCATCACAGGTGGGCTCTTGACCTTAGAAAGAAAAAATAAATCTTTTTAAATAGCTCTTTTAAAGAGTTTTCAGATGATGTATTTGAGTTTTGCAATATTTGAATCTATGATGGAGTTTTAAGCAGTTAAACGAACGTATTTGCCTGCAAAAGCGACCATTTTGATGACGTCATCACAGGTGAACCCTTGACCTCAGAAAGAAAAATTATATCTTTATAAATAGATCTTTTAAAGCGCTTTCAGATGATATAGTTGAGTTTTGAAATATTTAAATATATGATGGAGTTTTAGGGGGAGTTAAACAAACGTATTTACCTGTAAAAGCGGCCATTTTGATGACGTCATTACAGGTGGGCCCTTGACCTCAGAAAGAAAAATTAATTTTTTCTAAATAGCTCTTTTAAAGGGCTTTCAGATGATACGTTTGAGTTTTGCAATATTTGAATCTATGATGGAGTTTTAAGGGGAGTTAAACAAACGTAGTTACCTGTAAAAGCGGCCATTTTGATGACGTCATCACAGGTGGGCCTTTTACGTTAGAAAGAAAAATTAAATCTTTTTAAATAGCTCTTTTAAAGAGCTTTCTGATGATATTTCTGAGTTTTGCAATATTTGAATCTATGATGAAGTTTTAGGGGGAGTTAAACAAACGTATTTACATGTAAAAGTGGCCATTTTGATGACGTCATTACAGGTGAGAACTCTACCTCAGAAAGAAAAATTAAATCTTTCTAAATAGCTCTTTTAAAGTGCTTTCAGATGATATATTTGAGTTTTGCAATATTTCAATCTATGATGGAGTTTTAAGCAGTTAAACGAACGTATTTACCTGTAAAAGCGGCCATTTTGATGACGTCATCACGGAATGACCTTGACCTCCGATCAAGTGTCTCCCGGCGTTTTTTTGTCCTCCTATGTGAATTTAAGCCCCACATAAAATTTCAGACTGATATCCGGAAATGAAATATGTTTGCACTAACTCCACGGACTAGTTGTATAAACACGCCTACCAAATTTCGTTTATCTAACACAACTCTTTCTTGGTGTTGGGATTTTTTTTCCGCCAGCGTATTTCACATGTCCCTTTTATTGTTTCGGATGCTTTTATATACTTGTTGCTACTAAATTGACAGCCCTATACAGTGTTGTAGCATGCAAATGATGCTATTATGTTTAAAAAGATATGTATGTATGAAAATAAGCATAAAAAAATGACATTTTTTGATCCGTAATCCCGAAATAAAATGAGCCTGGAAGGGGTTAAGTGACAAAACAGAAATGGCAAGTAATAAAGTTCAAAGTTTTATTGTTACAGTTGTTGCAGCCTTTTTGTTTTCTGGTTTTGTCGTTAGTGTGCGTATGAAATTGGTCTCATGACATCTACTTTTCGGTGCCCCAAGTTTTATTTGCTTACCTGTATCCATTGCTTACCATTGTCCAGAGTGTTCATTTTTTTACATGTAACTTAGCCCCTTCATCCTCCAAGCCCTTCAATTATAAAACATGTTGTGTTACAAACTGTAGCGGTCGTAAAGCTGGGTTCGATTACACGTCTATGTGTGGAAACTGTAATGGAATGCATTGTAACAATATTTCGGACCAAGTGAATGAAATGTTAAAAGATGACCCTTAATAAAAGAATAATTGTTGTTACCATTTCTTAATGCTTTTTCTGTTTGTTCATTCCAACCCAGAAACGAGTTGCTCGAATTATAACATTTCACAAAACAACGGGTCACAAGGATCAGTTTCACTAGTCAGATGCGGCCCGCTGGCCGTAGGTTGGGCACTACTGGTTTATAATATTGTAAGAAGTGAAATAAGAACTTAACGCCCCGGTATCATTAGTTTTTAAGCTGTAAGCATTTAATCATAGTACTGCTCTTGAAATGTTTTGGAGGTGGTGGGGCGAGGGAGCAAGAGGGGTGAGGATTAGGACTTCGTATTTTTTAGTGTATGCTTTGTATACTAACATCTTGAAATAAGAAACAGCGTTCCCCTAATTAGTTGCGACGCGAAAAGCGTATAATCATGTACTGCTCTTGCAATGTTTCGGAAGGGGTGGGTGGGAAAGCAAGGGAAGTGGGGGTCGGGACTTTGTGTTTTTTTAGTGTGCACTTTATGTACTAACATCCTGCTGAAATTCAGATTTCCCTAAATTAGTTGCAACACGAAAAGCGTATCGTAGTACTGCTTTTGCACTGTTTCGGTGGGGATGGGGGTAAAAACAAGAGGGGTTGAGGTCGGAACTTTGTTTTTTTTAGTGTGCAATCTATGTACTAACATCCTATAAAAATTCAGCTTTCCCTAAAAATTAGTTGCGATACGATGTCTTTATTGACTAGGCTACTATGTATAACATACGATACTTTTTCAATTACATTTATCAAAAAAATATAACACAAAACATTTGTGAAATATATGGTAGTGTTAAATCCACCCCACTTAACTTCTTACATTGTAGAAAAATGACCCCTCCAGTTAAGAGTTAACTTGACATTAGTTAAAAATAAAATGGAAATGGAAATCTCCAAAAAGAGAGACAAAGAGAACAGTTTGTTCGCAAAATATTTTCTTCGAGAAAAGGCAAGTTCCTTAACCCGTGTCTATGAGTCATGGGAAGCAACCTCTAGCAAAGCATCGGTCAAAGTACCTTAAGGGGGTCTGGGACACAAAAATCGTCAACTTTTGCATTTTTTTTTTATTATTTCAAAAAAAATTCTGTTTTCTTCTCTTTAAAACGAGGTTTTAATCTTGTTCCTATCTTAGTTAGAACGGAAGATATTATAATTTAATGTAGCCGTCAAGCAACTGTTGACACAGCAATGACTTCCCTTAAAATGCGTTTTTCGCCATGATGCAATTTTTCCGGATCTTTTGAATTCAAATTCTTATAACTCAAGAACTAATAAGGATAACGTTCCGAAATTTGGAAAACAACTTTTTCAAACAGTTTACTTGAATTTCTATTCGGCAAATTTAAAAAAAAAAATTTTGTTCAAAAAAAATGATTTTTTGAAAAAAAAGTACCTCTGAATTTTTAGAAATTTTTACTTAAATATTTTTAATTTTTTTTTAAATTATTATTTTTAAAATTGCCGAATACAAATTAAAGCTTATATATTTGTGTTTATATTGAAGAAAAAAAAATGAAAATTGTTCAAGAATATTTTTAGTTTTTGCGATTTAAAGCGACCCCCCTTTTTTGAAAAAAATTTAAATTAAAAAATTGAAAAAAAAATTTTTTTTTTCATTTATGTGATGATTTTGCTTATTAAACAGATGGTGAATTAGCGTAAAAAATTTCAAAATTCTAAACTGTTTAATAAATTTATTTTCAAGATGTGTCCCAGACCCCCTTAACATAAACAAAACGGATTGCTCTCTACCTTTGACTAAACTATTTCTTTTTTTGATTAGTTAGATTCTGATGCTTCTAAAATTGAATTCTACTATTTAATGAAAATTCTTCCTGCAACGTGCCAATGAACTTGAACGTGGTCGCTCACCCGTAGTACTTTATTTGAATTTAAATAAAATTGTTTACATCATCCGAACAAAAACACAAACAAGGAACGGGACGGAATTTCAGATTATCAATTTTATTTCTGATATCTATAGGGTCATTCCACGTCAAGTGATCCAAAATCTGAGAAAAATTTTACCTTACATTTTTGTATTTCTTTCTTTTTTGGCTCATCAATTGTACCCCTTGAGGTAATCAAAATTATCAATTTTTAGATTTTTATCTCTATTATTTTTTCATTTATGAGACTTTGAACTTTGGAAAAACCTTCGTTTTTCCATGGATAAGGGAACATAAACGGGACCATAACTCGGCACTAAATATAGATAGAACGATTTGGTAAATGGTATTTCAAAGTACGTTAGTTGCCTCTTAATCTGATATGCAACATGACTAATTTTATAAAAAAAAATATTTAAAAAAAAAATGAAACTTAAATTTCAAATTTAAATTTCTCGGAAAACATATAATGAATTTTTTTGAAAAAAATTTGCAAAAGTTTTTGTGTATTTTATCTATGTTTGTGCAAATTTTTAGATTGGGATCTCAATAGGATCATATTTTTTTGAATTTTTGAATAAAACTGCATAGGAAAAAAATGATATTTTTTAGATTCTATTTATTTAAATACTAAGTTATCTTGTTTGTGATGGTCTACAAAGTAGTAAACAAACATGAATATGTTTAAAGTGAGATGGCATGAGCTTATCTCCCCCTTCCTTCTCCGCACAACCACTCTTTTTTAATTTTAAAACTGTTCAAAATGTTTAAAAAAAAAACAAAAACTCTTTGATACAAAATGAATAGTAAACTTATTTAAAGTTGGTAAATGGGTTTCCTTATAACTAGACGAAGTATCCCCCTCCTCCACCCAAATATACCATTCACACTATATTAATATGACGTCTCACCTGGGGATGGAATTGAGGATTATTTTCACTCTAGGTATATACGTACTATATTGTTTTTCAGACGAAGTGTTTCTTTTTTGATCCGAACTTCAAAGTGTACTTCCATTCAATATCTGACATTTGACTTTATGATTCATTTCATCTTCTACTCCAGCACCAATCTTCAATTTTGAAGGGAGGAAATAAATGCGTCACCCCAAGATCATAGCAAACAGCAAAATAGCTCTGTTTCCCCTTGTTCTCATCGTTTTTTCTATTCTTGTCTCACAAAACTGAAAATAAATCACGATATCAGATCATATGTCTGTGTCCCCATAACTATCTTTCCACATTATCTAGTGTGCAGCTGTTACTTAATTTTTTTAATTGTTTGTGTTCTTTTTCATTTTGTTGTAAAGGAAAGTAATGCAGCAAGATATATCTATATACATGTATTAAAAAAACACTGCTTTTTTGATCACAACCTCTCATGTTGTTTAACTTCTTTACAGATTGCTCCCCCCTTACCCTACCTTCCCACTCCAAACTTTTATTTTTTTTATCATCCCGTCTAACCATATTTCAAAGTATTAGCCTCTACTGATGTCTGGTAGTGTTTCAGTTTGTTCTGTTTGTTACTCTTTCTTATTAGCTCATGAGCTTTGTCCAATAAGAGATAGGAAAGGCAGTGATAGGGACTTACATATAACCTGACACTTTGATTTCTTTTCAGTTTTGTGTGAAAATAATGGGAAAACATTGTGAGAACAAGGGGAACCAGTGCTATTTTGCTGTTTGCTATGATCTTGGGGCGAACCGTTTTCTTCCTCCAAAATTGAATATTGGCGCTGGGGGAGGGGATGAAATGAATCATAAGTTTAAATTCAGATATTGAATGGAAGTACACTTTGAGAAGGTCGGATTGAAAAAGAAACACTTCGTCTGAAAAACAATATATATCTAGGGGGGAAATAATCCTCAAATCAATCCCCAGGTGAGACGTCATATTAGTGTAGCGTTAATGGTATATTTGGGTGATGGAAGGGTTGTACTTTGAATTGTTATAAGGAAGCCCATTTACCAACTTTAAATAAGTTTACTGTTCATTTTGTATCAAAGAGAGTTTTTTATAGCATTTTAAATAGTTTGGAGGAAAATATGGTTGGGTTAGGAAGGAAGGGAGGGGGAGCTGACCAATCTACAAGTTAATGCTAGCTCACTTACCTAAAATAAAAATAATAGTCAATTCAATCCCAAGGTTAGACGTCATAATAGTACAGCATTAATGGTATATTTGGGTGGAGGAGGGGGATACTTCGTCTAGTTATAAGGAAACCCATTTACCAAATTAAAATAGGTTTACTATTCATTTTGTATCAAAGGGTTTTTCTTTTTAAACATTTTGAACAGTTTTGAATTAAAAAAGAGTGGTTGTGCTGGGGAGGAAGGGGGGAGCGGGTGAACCTGACAAATCTATAAGCTCATGCCAGCTCACTTTAAACATATTCATGTTTATACTAGTTACGGATTCCGGGCTGTTGTGCCGTGGTCTGGATGGCTTTAATCTGGTCTGGATGGATTAGCCTTCATTCTTACATATTCATGTTTGTTTACTACTTTTTAGACCATCGCGAGCAAGAGAACTTAGTATTTAAATAAATGGAATCTACAAAATATCATTTTTTTCCTATACAGTTTTATTCAAAAATTCAAAAAAATATGATCCCATTGAGATCCCAATCTAAAAATTTATACAAACATAGATAAAATACACAAGAATTTTTGAGAAATTTTTCAAAAAAAATCATTATATGTTTTTCGAGAAATTTCAATTTGAAATTTAAATTTCATTTTTTTTTAAATATAATTTTTATAAAATTAGTCATGCTGCATAACAGATTAAGCTGCAACTAACGTACTTTAAAATGCCATTTACCAAATTGTTCTATATCTATATTTGGTGCCGAGTTATGGTCCCCTTTGTTCCCTTATCCATGGAAAAACGAGGGTTTTTCCACAGTTCAAAGTTTCATAAATGAAAAAATAATAGAGATAAAAATATAAAAATTGAGACTTTTGATTACCTCAAGAGGTACAATTGATGAGCCAAAAAAGAAAGAAATACAAAAAATGTAAGGTAAAGAACGTTGGATCACTTGACATGGAATGATTCTATAGTGATAATTGCTTGCTAAATCAACCGTTTGGTTAATGCAAGTTTAGACATTAGGAAGATTAATGCTGATGCCTTAGTAACCAAAGCTGTTACAGGTTGTCCTTTTCTCATCGCAATTTATGTGTATTATAGTACTGTTCTATAGTATGAGCTTTTTAGTTCGTGTACATTAGGGTGGCCCTTATTTTTGTACTTTTTCAAAAGTTCGCTCCCACCCCCCTATTTTGTTTCAATGAACAAAAAAATGATATGTGCAAAATATTAGCTCAATCGGAAATGTTTATGGGGTGCCTCAACGAGCTTGAAATCGCAAAATTTTCACCGAAAGTATGATTTTTTCAACTTATTTTTTTTTCTAGCAGATTTTCATTTCTTATGGCCATATTTCTTATTACAAGTATTATTTTACTTTTCTGTTGTGAAGTTCCATGCCCTTTCCTGCATTTTCCTCTGACATTTTAAGAGGTTACGAAGCTTTTTGTCCAAGACGCTATTTGCGATTCAAGACGCTTTCTTGCAAGTGCAAGTATTTCTACAATTAATAGACTTACGAATGTTTTCCAGTTATTTTTTAGTCGAGTTATTTTTTTAAGTTCACATAAAGTTACGGAAGGTTTTAAAATGTATTATAAATATGATTAATTTAAGTTTTATCATCTATATTAGCGTGTAGTGTTTTCCGAACAAAAACATGCCAAACTATGCTTTTGTTAAATGAATACGAGAAATTGCTTTATATTTTCCATTTTTTAGTATGATTGATAGAATATTACTTCTATTTATAATAATTATTTATTTTACTATTAATCTAAATTTTTATTTGCATGATGAAACTCAATTTGCAATTCTACTCATACGTATTATGTTTTTCGTTTACTTATTTTCCAACCAAGTATAACATTATCTTCATTCAATAATTTTCATGTAAGATCGGTTTGCGTTTGTCGTGTGACCCTTCTTATGATTTTTTTTTTAATTTTCTGATCCATGAAATAAGTTGGCTATCGTACATGTTCCATTTTTAGGGTGGCTTGCAGCTTCGATATAAAATATAAAGAAGCAGATATTTAGTCTTGAGTTTCATGATGCGAAAAAGTGAAATATGCACACGTACATCAAAAATACGCTGTATATCTATTTGGGAGAGAATTTAATGAGTTATACAAAAAGAGTTTCAATGGAAACATCTTAGGCCATCTCAAACTTCGCTCCCCTCTCTGTCCAGTTCCTAGAATCTCTCCCATTCCGTCGCTCGATTCATACCACCTCCACTGGAAGAAAACCCCACACCTGTCAGAGGTTCTTCGGCGCCAAAACGGACGGACATGATACACAGGACCTAATCATAAACTGAACTTGTCCTCAACGCCTCAAAAAAAAAAAAAAAAAAAGAGAGAGAGACATGCGGAAATTCGGGAAAAATTTAACTTGTACGAGTACCAAGAATTAGTGTTATATTGGGATGGAAAATTGGTGTCAGAACTAGCTAGAGTTGAAAAGATTGATAGAGTAGTAATTTTATCAATTTTCCAAGGCAAGGAACAACTGTTGGAAGTTAATGAAATCCCAATATTATCAGAAGACGAGCAAGCCATGGCTGTTTATCAAACAGTTGAAAAGTGGGAATTTACCGATAAAATTCAAGCACTTTGCTGTGATATAGAAAGAAGCAACCTAGGTCAAATAAATGGTGCCTGTACCAATTTAGAAAAAAATGTTTGATCGCAATCTGCTGTACCTGTCTTGTAGCCATCACATTTTTAAGTTAGTTTTAAGGGGATACTTTGATTCTTTAATGAGTGCAACTTCAAGTCCAGACATGGAACTTTTTAAAAGATTTAGACGATCCTGGGCAAAACTCGAAAAAACAATGTAAGAAACTGGGAGCAATGATGATGTACGCTTAACCATGCTCGGCTTTTTTGATCAAGAAATTTCTTCTCATAAAGGATAGCGAGATGATTACTGAGAACTGTTAGAACTAAGTATAAGCTTTCTTGGTGAAGTTCCTAAGAATGGGATATTATTTTGTAAGTCAGGAGCTGTAAGTCACGCTAAGCGGATGTCAAAATCCGTTTATGCACTAAATATTTACTTATTTCAGGATCAATTTCAGTTCTCTAAAAGGGAGAAGAGTTTTTTTAGAAGATTATTTGTTTTTATTGCTATAGTATAAGTTCGAGCTTGGTTTCTCTGTACAGAAGCCCCATATCACGATTTTCAATTCATACCGCAACCGATCAATTATCGAGCTGTTGATCCTTAAATAAGTGAGGTTACTCTTTAAAATTTTTTAAATCCTCTCTGGTATTTAGCTCCTGAACCTATGGCTCTTTCTTTATTTGATGATAATGTTCCAATCACAGTTAAGATAAATATGGCGCAAGTTATGTTGGAAACAGATAAAGTGAAGAGCAGGAAGAAGAAGGAAACCAATAAAAGAGATATATTCCAAATCAAAATATTTATTCTTCGTTTGTAAACGAGTTTTCATCCTTTGTAACACCTGTTACAAAATATTTCTTCACCCGATTTTTTATCAGTTCCGATTTTCTCTACAAAGACCCTTCAACTTGAAAGGATTACTCCGGTTACACAAACGGAAAAGAAAACTTAAAAAATTAATTGCTGTGAATGATGCTGCAGAAAGAGGTGTAAAATTAATTTAGGAATGTAATAATATTCGTACAAAAGATGAAAGTGAAAAACAATATGTTTTGCAAAGCGTCGCTCAAGACCGTAGGTAAAAAATACGATACTGCCACTAAATTATTTCTCAGTAAACAATAATGTTCAATATTCGTTTGTTCACACAATCTTTGTAGTGTACAGAAACATTTTGTCATTAAAAGCATATTTTTTCTTTTGAAAGTTTTGTATTATTATTAAAAACTGCAATCTTAAAAAAAAAGTCACGAAATTTCTGATATTATTTGAACTTTAACTCATTTGAGGCACCCCAAGAAACTGTCTAAATGAAAAGAAATTTGGTACCGATTGTTTTTTTGTTCATCGGAACAAGATAGGGGGTGGGAGCAAGAAAATTTCAACTTTCAAAAAATGCCATATAGCTAAGGGCCACCCTAGTGTACATAGATCCACTGCAAGCATTGTTAAAGTAAATATTTTTACTCCCGACAATTAGAGTTTGTTTGTTTGTTCTGATCCCCGAGACCAGCAGAGCTAGATCAGGTCCATGAGTCTATTCACCCGTAAAAAGTCAAGAACCATCAAGGGGTTTTGGATAAGATCCAATTTAGAAAGCCCCAGACATGATAAAATATACTCAGGGGAGACCTGAGCAGAAGAGCACTTAGTGCACATCTCGAAGACTCTAGTTCCGTTAATGAACTTCATTGTCAGTAGATGGCCGCTAAGGAAACGGGAAAGAGCAGTTTGGTCTTTTGTGCTGCCTTTTGCCATCAGAGCGCCACCAGGGCGATCACTCTGGTACCATGGATGCTTTGGCGGTTTCAGCCAAGCTGCCCTATTCTCTGCCCTGGAAGTTGAGAATAGTTCGATAAACGTGAGAGGGGTCCTTGGCACCGTGATCTCGCTGGCACCGGCTCTCGCCAAACTGTCAGCAAGTTCGTTTCCCACAACGTCCACATGGGAAGGGATCCATTGAAGGTGGATCTGACATGAACATGAAAGCTGTTTCAAGATCCTAAGAATGTGGGTCCCTGTACTATCCCTCACATTATGCCAATCCGCCAAGTGCTGGATGGCACTTCTACTGTCCGAGAAGATCCAGATATCCTTCACATTTGGTAGCGACATGATTGACTTCAGACCCTCGAGAATTGCAATGAGCTCGCTTCGGAAAACCGAGCAACAGTCTGGGTTTCTTCTTTGAATCTTAATTTCTTGTCGTTGAAGTCTAATATAAACGCCACTACCAGAACGTTCATTGTCAAGTTTGCTTCCGTCAGTGTACATATGGACAGCATCAATGGGAGTACTATTAATTCTTTCTAGAGCCAGCTGTTTCAGGTAGCAAGGCAATTCCATATGTTTGTTAACTTGAACAGAAAGATTGGTATGAAAGTAGATCCCGTCAAGACCCTCAGCAGGGTCGATGACTTGAGTTAGGCTGTGTTGTTCAACAGGCAATAATTTTCTCAGAAGTGACTCTACTAAAGGGACTGTCCCGTTTAAGCCTCTGGTTATTTCTCCAAGAACCGAGGAGCTTCGAGGTACGATTTTCGGACCCAAGACTGGAGAGTTTATTGTACTGTAAAATGGGGTTAATCGGAACACTTTTCAGCTTTGATTGTAAAAAAAGTAGTTAAAAGATTTTTTTTTATTTGATTTTTTGGGTAAAAGCTTCGGTCTTGCTTTACTTTTGATATTCTAAGCGAAGACAAAGCATTTTGAAAAATTATTATGAAAATATATAGAAAATTATGGGTGTTCCGAATCACCCCGCTGATAGGGGTCAATCGGAACACTTGTTAAAATTTTTTATTTTTTTTCAATTTAACCTGTAATAGGTCTCACAAAATGAGTAATATTGATGGGGGAGAATAAGAACAGATAATTACTGTCAAATAAATGCATAATTTCAATACCAGTAAACGTCTATAATTTGTCAAAATTCAAAATAATTTTGAACTTATGAAAAATGAAAAGTAATTTTAAGAAATGCTTTTAAATTGAAATACAAAGATTTAACATGAATGGAAGTCACTCATGTCGTTCACAAATATGTACTTGTCCTTAAAACTAGCAATTGTGACTTGGCTTAAGTTTTTTCATAACATCTCCTGGGATGAACTCTGCCTTTTCTTTAGTTTCTTGAAATCTTTGGGTTTCGGGGATTGTCCTGAAAGCTTTTTACGCTTATTCATTACTGTCTGTGTGCTGGTGTTTTACTACATAAAGTCTATGTGACTTTCCCCCTCGTATTTTAAGTAAAAAGACGTCTCCTGGAGAAAAAATCTTTTGAAATCTGCAACTGTTTGTCATTCTAAGATCTAGTTGCTCACGAGAAGGGATAAACAGTAATAAAACCTTGTCCTTGTCTTGATTAGAAGAATTGGGGTTAGAATCTTGGTTTTTCAAACAGTTTCCTTCAAATAAGTTTGAATTGGAACAACAGAACTAAGTGTTCCGATTCACCCCGCAAATTTTTTTTCTATGCCATTTTTCAGAATTCTTCATTTTTATGACAAAATTCATAAAAAATGTAAATTCTAATGCGGTATTCTTTTGTTCAGATACATGTATAATTGAAACATACCACTCTTAGTTTTTAAATATAAGAAGGTTTGATCTTGCATATGAAGTTTTGCAGTCTATGGAAATGTGATGTTTTCTAGCGTTAAACGTGCAGCCCTCCTTACAAGCCAATAGCGTTGCCAGATTGACAAAAGTAATTTTTTCCTACTCCCTATGATCTTACCTTACTAAGAAAAAAATGCATGGTGAAAAATACCCAATAGTTTATTTATGAAGAATTTCGTTGTACGGACGGGAAGTTTTGTTCCGATTGACCCCGCTGTTCCTATACACCCCATTTTACGGTAATATTTTACTAGGCATGCTTTTCTCCTAAGACTCAAAGGCTGCAGATTGGCCTCAAAAAGTACGATATTATTTGGACATGAGTTGCGAAGTCCTGTAATAATCCTTGCAGCACTAAGCTGGATCCTTTCAAGTTTTTGCAGGTTTGTTTCAGATGCACAGCAGAAGATGGGGAATCCGTATTCCAATATGGGTCGAATAAGAGAAATAAAAGTATTTCTGAATGTACTAGCGTCGGCACCCCAGTCACGACCTGCAATGTATTTCAAAATTCTTAAACGTTTCCTAGCTTTCAGAGCCAGCTTATCCAGATGTCCATTTCCCAGTATCTCAGGATCCAGTATGAGACCCAGATATTCTGGGTGTTTCTTCACTTCTAGGGGCTGATTGTTCAATACGATTTTTGGACGGAAATAGTATAGTTTTCTATTTGTTGTGAAGAAACTCACAGTAGACTTTGATGGATTAAAACTTAGTTTGTGATCAACAGAAGTTCCACGTAGCAGTCAGAGCTAGATTTACTCTCTCCTCCATTTTCTCAATATCAGAGCCAGAGCTCCAAACGACTATGTCATCTGCAAATAGTCCAATGTCACAGTTCTCTGGTATAGTCTTTTCAATTCCTGCAATAAAAAGCGCAAACAGTGTAGGACTCAGTACTCAGCCTTGAGGAACTCTTTGTCTCATTTTAAAACTTTTTGATGTCTGATTATTGAATCTCACTCTGATGTGTCTATCTCTTAAGAAATCGTAAATCCAAGGTAGCATCCTACCACATATACCAATCTTATGTAATTTGACGATCAATTTCTGAGTCCAAACTCTGTCGAAGGCCTTTGAAAGATCAAGAAAGGCGGCGGTAGTGTGGTGTGTTGGTTTTTTGTTCTGGGCGTCTCTGACCCTCTGGCCAAAGTAGAGCACCTGATCAACTGTGCTGTGACCCTCTCTAAAACCATACTGCTCCATGGGAAGAAGGTTGTGTTGATTTAAGTAAAAAGTGAGTCTCTTTAAAATCATTTTCTCCATGATCTTGCATGATATGGAGGTCAAAGCAATGGGTCTAAAGCTCTCGGCAAAGGTCATGTCCTTGCCAGGTTTTCTAATGGGCACTAAGATTGCTCTCTTCCAGTCGCGCGGAAGACGACCCAGTCTCCATGAGTCGTTCATGATATCCAATAGTCTTTGTCTTCCGTGCTGACCCAGATGAGAAATCATCTGACCATGCATACAATCTGGTCCAGGCGAAAAGTACAATTTTGATCCTGTAATTGCAATATTTAGTTCTTCAGCTGAAAAGGCTTTGTTGAAGGTTGCCGGACCTGTATGAGGATTGCTCCGACATCCATGCACAGCAAAACTCGCCTTAGTCTTCACATGCCTATCGTTGCTAGAAAATGTTAGTTTATTCACCAATTGGTAATGCTCTCCTAAAATGTTGGCCGCCTGTTCGTCGTTTTGGGCCATAATTCCTCCACTAGAGTAGATTGTGTTGCTCTTTTCAACTTGGGGCTGTTCTCTACTAATGCCCTTTACCAGCTTCCACAATCTACTGTTGGACGATCTTGAGTCCAGAGTTGCACAGATATCATTCCACCTAAATCTCTTGGCCTGCATATACGTCTTTCTTAGCTGTGAATTCACTTTATTCACTTTTATTCTATTAGTATCACTATGGTCAGAATCCAGATCACTTAGTATTTGTGTTCTGTCCGTAATTAAGGGCTGCAGAGAAGGTATTTTCTCGGTCAAACATTGCCTTTTTCTTTTGAGTTTACCCCTAGGAATTGATTGACCAGCAGCGTCGAAAATAATCCGCTTAAAGGAAAGCCAATCGCCCTCAAGGTTACCAGTAAGGGGTTTCGTGCGTACTAACTCTTCAGTTCGATCAGCGAAGGCCTGCCAATCGGCACGTTTGAAGTTCCATCGACGATTACTAGTCTTAACAGTAGGTTGTCTCTTATTCATTTCGAACAGTATCGGGAGGTGATCACTTCCTAAATGCTCAAGTACTTTCCACGCACAGGTGGGGCTGAGGTCTGGGCTAATAATGGTCACGTCTAGAGTTTCTTTAGTGTTATAGCTATGCGAACAATGAGTGTGAGATCCGTCGTTTAGAAAAACGAAGCCCTTATCATCGACTGTGTTTAGTAAATCCTCTCCTCTAGAATTACTACAAGTTGAGCCCCACAGGTGGTGTTTGGCATTAAAATCACCTAGGCAAATAGTGATCGGTACAAGGAGGCCTTGAAGATCATCAGGAATTTTATTAGAGTCAGGAGGCTGATACATATTGAAAATATTTAGGTCTTTACCTCTCCAGCTGGTTCTTATACCTTGGATCTCAAGATTAGAATTTTCCGTGATTTTGCTATTTACATCTATGCATTGATATTTTATGTCTCTGATGAGAAACATTAAGCCTCCTCCACTCTTATTTTGTCTATCGGTTCGATAAATATGGTAACCCTTAACTTTTAGGGAAGTGTTTTTTCTCAACTTTGTTTCCTGCGGGGCTATGATTTGCACACCGTGGATCTCAGCCAGGTCTAGCACCTGATCCAATTTGACTCTGGTGGTGCTAGATGCGATTCCATTAATGTTGAGTTGGATAATTTTCAGCGAGCTTAAGTTTGGAGAATGTAACATACTTTTCGAGCCTGGCCCTCTTCCTAAACCAGGAGCGCGATCCTTTTTTGGCTGCGCGACGATCGAGGCAGCATGGCAATTATTGGGTGAACTATTCATGGATGGGGAATGGGGCAGCCTCTATGGTCGGAGACCTGGAGCCCCAACGGCAGAGGACTGACTTGGCTCCTGTGCGTACAAACTTTAGCTGAGCATAGTGGAGTGACCTTCACGCCTTGGGTGGCCCTACCAGGAGAATACTCTCCCGACGTACTTCACCCACTCCGCCCAGTGCCACCCCCTCGCCACGATAAGGCAGTTTGCAGGACTTGAGGGGGGCAATTTGAGTTCATATAGTTTGTGAGTGAGTCAGACCTAATTCGTTAATGCTAACTGCTCTTATGCATGATTGAAATATATATATTTTTTGAACTGTGGAGGAGTGCGGCAATAAGGAAGAGTCTTTTCTCAGGAATTCCCACCAAGTGTGGGGGGGGGGGGGAATCAAGCGCTGACTTCATCATTGACTTTTTTAAAGTTCAGGGGAGTAATCTTCTTCTTAGGGGTTTCTTCATGGTACATGAAATAGAGGACCCGCCACTCTCTGGGGGGACGGGCACTTGGGTGTATCGGACTTTTTTTGATTTTTTTAACTTCAAAATTTAAATAGCTGAAAAGTTATATGTATACAAATTAATATTAGCAGAAAAGTTAAAAATCGGTCGGATGCTAAATGTTGCATCCTTTTAGGAATTTTGCCTGAAACTGTCTAGAAACGTCTTACTTTACTTTTCCCTACCCTAGGGGAGTCCCCTGACGAAGGCCACAATTTTTATTTTTACTTCAGTCTTTTCAACAAGTTTCAACTAAGTTTTCTGCTTCAAATAAAAAAAAAATATTTATATATAGAATAGGTCAAAGAACACATTCGAATTTTTTCCACTGGCTTACAGAGCTACCTCATATTTTCAGCTTATGGGACTACAAACAATCTGGAATACTCCCAGCATACATTGAATTTCACAACGTCGGGGGAGCAATTCCGACTCCTTATCGCTATTTCGAATCGTCAGAACGCACCCTTCCACTAATAGGAGTTCTGAAACACTTAGCTGGAACACCCTGTGTGTGTGTGTGTATATATATATATATATATATATATATATATATGTATACACTGCTCGACATTGAAAATGCAACACCAAGAAGGAGTGGTCAGAAATTCATGCAAATTTTACCGTAGATGCAAGTCACTGAGTTATGCAAATGATATGAAATGCGCAGCTCTCCGACACACGTGAAGTAAGATATAAGGGAATGAAGTTGAAAAGTGAGCTATGTTCATGTTGGTTTTTCTGCCAGACTAATTATCGGAGAAATTTGGTTTTTGTCTCGAAGGATACGTGTGATAGGAGGAAATGCCACGCCGTCCGCAACGAAGACACTTCCAGCATATAGACGACTTTACAAGGGGTATGGTGATCGGACTGAGAAGGGGAGGTTGGTCCATACGTCAAATTGCAGCTGATACCCACATGGATGCAAGCACTGTGCATCGGCTGTGTCGGAGATGGTTGGAAAGAGGAAATGTTGCCACATTGAGGGGTGCAGGTGCAGCCAGAGTGACGTCAGACCGCTTGGATAGACGGATTCACCGACAAGCTGTGGCGGATCCATAAGTCATTTGTACGTCGATTCTGCAGCACGTGCAAGGTACCCTGGATGTTCCTGTGTCGACCAGAACCGTTTCCCGTCGACTGGTTGCACGTGGCCTGCAATCACGGCTCCCGCTAAGAAGACTGCCATTGACCTCACAGCACAGACTCCAACGTTTGGAATGGTGCCGGACCAGAGCAACGTGGATGGCAGAATGGCAAACCGTAGTGTTCTTAGATGAATCCCGCTTCTGTTTGTCCAGCGATAGTCATCGCATACGTGTGTGGCGTATGGAGAGTGTGTGGAGAAAGATCGAATCCGGCAGTAACTGTGGAACGCCCCACAGCGCGACAACGTGGCATAATGGTTTGGGGCGCTATTGCATACAATTCCGTATCACCTCTAGTTCGTATTCGGGGCCACTATGACGGCCCAACGATACGTAGATAATGTACTGCGGCCGGTGGCAATCCCCTACCTTCAGGGTCTGCCATATGCAATTTTTCAACAGGATAACGCCCGGCCTCACAGTGCTCGAATCAGCCAACATGCTCTACGAGGTGTACAAATGCTTTCCTGGCCACCATACTCTCCTGACTTGTCACCAATCGGGGAATGGAGTGCCATCCCTCAGGACACCATCCGCAGGCTTATTGACCCCATGCCTAGACGTGTTTCTTCGTGCATCGCTGTCCGCGGTGGTCCTACTTCTTACTGAGCCGACGCCGTCCTCGCTCTAAATTTTGCTTATTTATTTTGAAATAAATATCACTTATTGTTCCATGCTGTCTCTGTCTTCTTACCAAATTTCATCAATTTCTGACCACTCCTTCTTGGTGTTGCATTTTCAATGTCGAGCAGTGTATAATGACAGAAAATAACTCTTCCGTTGATGAAATTTTTTCTGTGGCAAAAACTAGCGAGAGAATAATATGTATTTCTTAGAAACGGGAGGGGGAGGTTTCTAAAAAGCGACTCTTGCAAATTTTGCGATTTTAAAAATGTGTACCAAGAGCCTACACTAAATGAAGTTTCTAGAAATTAGTAACACTAGAACTAGTAACACTTTCTAGAAATTAGTATAGAGGGACGTGAGTTTGAATGAGAGTAACTTTTTCAAACGCTGTTTATGCTTCGATGGCTCAGTATAGAAGGTTAGAGATGCCATTTTCAAAAAATAAAGTGATAAATAATTCTTTTTTTAGTGAGTTTTGATTTCGTATTTTGGAAATTTTTCAGTTTCATATGTACTTTATAATGATATTCTCTTACTGCTAAACTATATTATATAGCACTATTGTTCTTCATACTCATTACCATTTCAATATTATGGGGAAGGATTGAGCTCGATTGGTAATCATGCCAGTGCCATATGTTTTGAGCTCTTTCTGTTGTGAAAATAAATAAAAATTGCTATTGTTTCTCATGTAATACTGAAATATTAAGCGCCAAGTGAGTGTTGAGGGAAGATGTGTGTACTCTACGCTACATCAGAACGGGGGGAGGGGGGGGCACTTTTTTAAAACGGTATACAAATATACGTGCTAATCAGTTTTTTTCCCCCTCTTTCTCAGTTCGAGCACCGTCGTTGTTCTTCCCGCTAACACCTTTCCTACTGTTGGTCCATGTTTGTATGCGCTGTATGTAAAATTATATTTAAAAAAAATTAAGAAAATACACATGGTACTTTCTTAAAGCCAGGAAGGTAACAATTGCCTCTCCTAATTCCCGTCATAGATAATATTGGTATTAAATAACGGCGGATCTCGGGAACATTTTAAATAATTATAATGAATAGTATTTATTCATAAAAAAAATCAGAGGCCTAAATGAGTGAGCTTTTATTTTACCTGTATGCAAGAAGTCGTATTTATTAAGCCAGTTTCAGATTAATAATGCTTTTTATATGTTCTTTGTTTTAATTATTAAAATAGAATCATTGCTTTGATTTTTATTTAAAATGCACAAATTATGTTTATTGTTCATTCTTCTAGTGTTTTAAAACAAATTATATTTAAAATGAAAGCTGTTGTGATTAAAAAAAACACTGTGTTCAATAAAGAATTGCAAGAATATTTTGTTTTTGAATTTACGTGAAATGATGGGGAAAGGTAGGAAAGCCCCAAACTTAAATTATTGGAAAGATAAAAATTCTCAAATTGAACAAAAACTTGTGTACACTAAAACTTGAATTTTACCCAATAATTCGAACAAGCAGACATATCATGCACACACAAAATGAGAGGGAACTGAGCATCGTTAAAAATGCTGATAAAAAGAAAAAAAGAGGAAAAAGGTTTCAACATTGTGTGGAATTAAAACGATAACCATATGTGTCAAAAACAGATAATCCCTTATTTTATTGGTACACATTCAGTTGTTATTTTCGTATGTATATGCATAAATGTATAATATATATATATATATATATATATATATATATATATATATATATATATATATATATATATATATATATATATATATATATTTTTTTTTTAAAGTTAGCTTTGTTGAAAAATGATTGTGTAAATTCGTATGCTAGTCGATTCGGATTCCTACCCCGAACTACCAAAGAACAAATGTTTATGTCACTTGAAATAATTTATAAAATGAACCCGGTAAAAGATAATAATTTTTTGTATGTTATAAAATTGAACAATTTGTATCACTGAGTTTTTCTTTTCTTTTTCATTTCTAATTCAAGACTATCTTATTTTCAAAATTAATATTTTTTTAGACTTTATGAAAATAAAGAGCTAATAAAATAAATCACATTGTATTGTTTGCAACTAAGAGAAACGAAAAAAAGTTTCTTTTTTTTCCATATTTTTAATGAGGGAGAGAATTAAAAAAAAATCCCTTTTTGGAACACTTTCATCAGCAAGAAGCTATCAACACCGAATAACATTGCCTCAATTGCAGTGCTCATTTTTCATGTTATGAAAGTGCAGTTGGAAATTTAACTGGATATAAGTTTAAAAAATAAGAGTTAAAATGAATTAAATTTCGTCCTCTTTGGTTTCGAAACTTCGTTTCAGAAATTTATGTTGAAAACAAAAACATGCATGTATTAAAATCTCAAATTAAGGATTATGTCTGTGCAATCAGTTAATACTAAAGGGGTTATTAGATATTGATACATTATTGCTAGGAAGTTATACACTGCTCGACATTGAAAATGCAACACCAAGAAGGAGTGGTCAGAAATTGATGAAATTTGGTAAGAAGACAGAGACAGCATGGAACAATAAGTGATATTTATTTCAAAATAAATAAGCAAAATTTAGAGCGAGGACGGCGTCGGCTCAGTAAGAAGTAGGACCACCGCGGACAGCGATGCACGAAGAAACACGTCTAGGCATGGAGTCAATAAGCCTGCGGATGGTGTCCTGAGGGATAGCACTCCATTCCCTTTCAACCATTTGCCACAGTTCGTCCTCTGAACGAGGCAGTGACAGGTTCTGCAAACGGCGTCCAATCACGTCCCACACATGTTCGATTGGTGACAAGTCAGGAGAGTATGGTGGCCAGGAAAGCATCTGTATACCTCGTAGAGCATTTTGGCTGATTCGAGTACTGTGAGGCCGGGCGTTATCCTGTTGAACAATTGCATTTGGCAGACCCCGAAGGTACGGGATTGCCACCGGCCGCAGTACATTATCTACATATCGTTGGGCCGTCATAGTGCCACGAATACGAACTAGAGGTGATACGGAATTGCATGCAATAGCTCCCCAAACCATTATGACACGTTGTCGCGCTGTGGGGCGTTCCACAGTTACTGCCGGATTCGATCTTTCTCCACGTCGACGCCACACACGTATGCGATGACTATCGCTGGACAAACAGAAGCGGGATTCATCTGAGAACACTACGGTTTGCCATTCTGCCATACACGTCGCTCTGGTCCGGCACCATTCCAAACGCTGGAGTCTGTGCTGTGAGGTCAATGGCAGTCTTCTTAGCGGGCGACGTGATTGCAGGCCACGTGCAACCAGTCGACGGGAAATGGTTCTTTTCGACACAGGAACATCCAGGGTACCTTGCACGTGCTGCAGAATCGACGTACAAGTGACTTGCGGGTCCGCCACAGCTTGTCGGTGAATCCGTCGATCCAAGCGGTCTGACGTCACTCTGGCTGCACCTGCACCCCTCAATGTGGCTACATTTCCTCTTTCCAACCATCTCCGACACAGTCGATGCACAGTGCTTGCATCCATGTGGGTATCAGCTGCAATTTGACGTATGGACCAACCTCCCCTTCTCAGTCCGATCACCATACCCCTTGTAAAGTCGTCTATATGCTGGAAATGTCTTCGTTGAGGACGGCGTGGCATTTCCTCCTATCACACGTATCCCTCGAGACAAAAACCAAATTTCTCCGATAATTAGTCTAGCAGAAAAACCAACATGAACATAGCCCACTTTTCAACTTCATTCTCTTATATCTTACTTCACGTGTACCGGAGAGCTGCGCATTTCATACCATTTGCATAACTCAGTGACGTGCGTCTACTGTAAAATTTGCATGAATTTCTGACCACTCCTTCTTGGTGTTGCATTTTCAATGTCGAGCAGTGTATAACGTTTTAAATAAAAATTGATATAGCTGAAAAGGAAAATAAAATGCATTACAAGCAGAGAAGATCCAGTTGAGACGACTCCACACTGTTACAATACATATTATTTGTAGATATTTAAGACTGATATTTTTTCCTTTTACTCCATATTTTCCTCCTATTCCAAAAGGGAATAAATGCAAGGTTAAGCTTTTGACTTATCAGAGCCCCCTTATACAGTGAAAAGAAACCTCTGTGTTTTACTTATAATGACATTATTGTAAATTTAAATCTCGGCTCTTGCGGTTTTCCTCAAGCTTGAATTTTATGCAATGTATGTGCCCGTTTGGTTGAGTAGCTTAAGCGAGCTCGACCATAACTTCTTGTGGTATCCTAAATTGTCTTAAAGTAATTATTAAATTTAAAGAGAAAAATTAAGTCTATATATTTCAAAATCTAACAACTGTTTCAATTCAAAAATACAGTAATACAAGTATTTACTGTTTTTACATTAGATTGGCTTACGATTCATAATTGTTAAATTTGATTTTTTTCTAATTAAAAAAGTATATGTGCAGATGTATAAGTAACATTTTACTTGTATTTATTAGACTATGATTAAGGTGACCAGACAACTTACTTCTGGGAAGACAGTCCTGCTTTTTGGCTCACTGTCCCACACTTAAATATAACCCAAAGTCCCGTTTTCCAATTAGTGTTTCGTTAAACGAGCTAAATATTAAACTAGGTTTGTTCAACAAATTTTTTTCGGTATTTACTGTCAAACAGGTTCATGATGTCACTAAAAAAGTTGAACGTGCGAAAAAAATATAGAATTGGTTTCAGTTTGTTAGTAACAACTGCATCGAAGGAAGAAATATTTATTTATTCGACAAATGAAATTTGGACATCTGAAAAAACGTGTTTTTCAACAGAAACTGGAAAATTTTCTAGAACAAAGATGAACTTACACAATCATGCATAAAATTTAGCTTTTTTTATCGGCATTAAAGTGTCCAAATAAAATTAGCTTCAACAGTTATGTTTATTGAAAAACTTAATGACTAAAATTCTATAGTGAATGACACTGGATTATTTTTAAACTTAAGTTCTTTAGTGGCACATCTGAATTATTACTCTTTGTTTAAAAAATTTGACTCCCCCCAGCCCCTTATTTTGCTTGAAAAATCTGGTCACATTATGATTGAAACATAATAATTTTTCATTAATTTAAAAATACAGTCAAATCGAGTTCTTGGTAGTTTGAATTCTAATAAGTTTTTACAGCCTTTTCAAGAGTTTGGGGGCCTAATGACAACTTAGAGATATTTGAGTTATAAGACTTTGAGTTATCGAGACTCAACTATATTTTTTTGAATAGATATTGCAGTAAAATTATAATTTAATTGAATTACGTAATGATTCTAATGCATATTGTACCATATAGCTACAATTTTACGTTTGAAGAGGATTTTCATTTTGTCCAATTTCTTCTGGCGTACCGGTCTTTCAAAAAATGGATAAAATAGCGACCCTGATTCTATCTCCCCTAATAGTATCATTATGTAAACTAGTGATTCAACATGCTTCTATATGTTTATGTCTTTTCAGACTAAAAAATTAGACTAGATGATCAATTTCAAGGAGCTGAAAGATATTTTGTTCACATTTTAACACGAGAAAGTGATTTTAATATACGCTTTTATCTATATTTTGATAATCTAAAAATTCAATGACTGTACTATTCTTTTTTAAAACATTAGAAACGGATATGTTGTTTGGGGTCTGTCCTGATAACCCCTTGTCTGTGACACTTGAATTGCTTGAACTGAGTTCAAGCAATTTAAGTGTATAAATTTTTAATCCAAAACTATTTTACCATATTACTCCATTGAATGTATCTTTTAGTGTCTTTGTAGAAATAAAACCAGAAAGAGGAACCATGAGTCGAAAAGAAGTAAGTTGTAGTAATATTGCCTGTATGCATAAATGCATGTAAAAATAAAATTCTACATTCTCTTACAGCAAATCCATTCTCTTATTGTTTACTACGTGGTTTAAAACAGGTGTCAATCTTCTTTTACTTATAAGAAGTTACTAAAAGCACAGCTTTTTGTTGGTGAATCATATGAGTTTAATAACATATTTTTTTAGGTCCTGATAAAAGTCTTGATGCTTAAGTCCTGAGATGGTTGCAGCTAACAAAATTTTTGACTTGAAGGCATTTCTGAATATGATTGAAAAAAGAAATAGGCTAAATATAAATTCAAGAATACTTTTTAATATCTTTAAAAATTCATATTTAAAAGAATAATTGTTTAAAAAAGGTTGTAGGTTGCTTTCAAATACAAATTTCTGGTTTTCTACTGGTATTTTTCTAAATATATTTTTTAAATATAGTTATATTAGTATTTATAAAATAGTTTTCTTCAATTCCGGGTTCTTGAAAAACTGGTTTAAGCCCTAATCGTAATGAGAGCAATTTTTTTCGGAGACATCAAGACGTTATTAATTTATTGTCAACAAATAATTATTCAATATTCATGTGAATTAAATTCACGTTTGGATTTAATAATTAAATGTTAAAATATTAAGCGTAAAAATATGCAGATTCATTTCTACATCAGTAAAGATTTCTATAAAGGAAATTTTGTTTGAAAATCTTTTAACAATTAAGAAATTAGTAGATATAAAAAAAAACTTGTTGTGAATGAGCAATTCAAGCGATATATTGCAATGAGTGTAAGACATAATTAATTATAAAATCTTGCACATTAATTTCTTCATGATTATAGCCTGCTACCATTAATAAATTCATGTAAGAAAACTTAAAATCATGTATTCTTAATCATAAAACGTATTTCTTAGTATTTACAAACACAAGTGTTATATACATTGCATAACTTTTAAAATATTTTTAACACATTTCAATAATAAGAATTTCGTTATAAAAATTAATGTATATTTATTCTTCCATAATTCATACAGGGGAATATTATACTGTGATTTAAAAAGTTCTCTGTAAGGTGAAACTCAGGCATTAAATCTTATAAGAGCACAGAATCATTGGTATAATGTTTTCGAAGTTTGATGTATCTTTTCTTGCTCTGATTGTATTGTGGATAAAAGCACATATGACAAAAAGTGTGCAATTATTGGAGCCATTTCATGCCTACTCTAAATGTTTTGGATTTCTTCTATTATTTTTCTCTTGTTATTTAAATATTCTTCAGACTTAAGATTAATATAAAACGTAGATTTCCTCAATGATACATTATTTATCTCTATTCATCTTAAGTAAGCAAATTGGTTAGTAAAATGAAGTTATGATTTAAGTTTACTTTTGGGGTATTTTGAAAGGTACTACTGCTGAAAAAAATAATGAAGTAATAAATACTTGGATTTTACCCCCATGTGATTTTAGAAAGACTTAACTTGTGTCTACCTTGTATATTTATGTGCCTAATACGTAATATGAATGAATGGTGAATTAATGGTAATAGGAATTGAATAAAAAAGTTGCATGAATGCAAAAATAAAACTATTTAACCATCTTAACATTACATTGAAAAAACACACAGTTTGAAAAAAAAAAAAGATTTGGTCTAAACCGATTAACCCTGCTTTAATCTGTACAAATTTTTCTTTTTTTTAAGGGTTGAAAAAAGAGATCCATTTAGGAGAAACAAAAATAACGAGTTTCTTCGAAAAACTCAAAATTTCTTACATCTAACGGAAACGATCGTAACGGACATTTCTTTAAATGACGAAATATATCATTTGTGTATCAGAAACAACCATAACGGACGTTTCTTTAAATAACGGAAAATTACCCTCCCATAACGGAAAAAACGAAGACGGAAATTTCTTCAATTAACAGGAGAAAGAACGAAACGGAAATTCGTCAAATGACGGATTTCCCTCTTATAACGAAAAATTGCACACCGACGTTTCTTCATTTGACGAATGATAAAAGAAATGGAAATCCGTCATATCTTGTCCATATATATAAAGTTGGGTAAATTGACGAAGAAATTTTTGAGAGTGTAATTACTGAATAGGTTAAGTGGGTTTTCTATTTATTTTATTGTATTTTATATACATGCAAGACTTCAACCAATGTTACGTGATGAATTTTAACTGTAAAAATGTATCTGTGAAACACTTTTAGAAATTTTTTATTACACATAACAAGTTATAAAATATTTTGAAATTGTAAAAGAAAAAAAATCAATAACAATATTTTTTTCAAAACAGGAATTTTCGCCTTAATTAAATTCAACTAAAATAAATATATATTCAATGTGCTTATACACAGTATTTGTCTTGCCCTGGTATGGCATTCCCACACTTTTGAAAGTATTGTGCCAAAGTGTCTTTTAGGTATATGGAATCGTACTTAGGTCTTTTTGAATTTTTATCCAAATCATTTCTGTACTTCTTCATTAACGATGGCGGTTATTCCTCTTTCGCAATGAAATTATGCAAAATGGCCGCAATGCCTTTACCAAACTTTCAGCCATTTCCGGATAGCAGCCAATCTTCGTGTGAAACACACGGAACTTGGATGACAGTCGTCCAAAGGCGCACCTCATTGTCTTCCTTGCCGTGGACAATTGACTGTTGAATACGGTTTTAACATTGTCCATGTCCCTTGCTGGGTAAAGCCGCATTACATTCGCGTGCAGTTGGAAAGCTTCATCGCCAATGAAATAGTAGGGGAACAAGAGACTTTCACCTGGCAGATTTTTTGGACCAGGTAGATTAAGTTGGTCAACAAATAATTTTTAAACCTGAAAAATAAAAGAAGAAATATTAAAAGTGTGCATTAGGGTGGTCCTTAAAAGGCATGATTTTCAAAATTTCGATTTTCTTTCGGTCTCACCCCCCAATATGGTTCCTATTAGGGAGAAAATAAACTGCAAAAAGTTTTAGCAAAATATATTTGAATCGTTTATTTCGAAAAGGTAACATCTCTATTTTGATCTCCTCTGTCTCTTTAGGAAATTAAACAGCGCACGGTTATATTTTTGAATGTCATAATCAATGAAAAAATGCCTTTAGTTAAGTACACAATTACTGCAATAATTTACCAAATAACCATTGATTATGACATTCAAAAATATAACCGTGCGCTGTTTAATTTTCTAAAGAGACAGAGGAGATCAAAATAGAGATGTTACCTTTTCGAAATAAACGATTCATTTATATTTAGAGGTAGCTCAATGAGCTTGAATTTAAGCGTATATAGGCTGAAAAGTCAATGATGTCATTAAAACAAAACAAAGTAATTTTTTATTTTATTTCACTTTATGCAGAAAAAAGATAGATATGAATTTAGAAAATGTATACATAATTCATTTAAATGTAATAAAAAATAGGAACATTATTTTTGTGCCATAGATGATTTGGCGCTTAACAGTGATAGTGACTATTTAGATATTCACTTCTATGCTCCTCAAATACTTGCATTAAAAATTTGAATTGCGACTTATCTTTTGTTAATAAGTCACTGAACTCTTGAATAAGTGCTATATCACATTCAGCATGATCATTTTTTACTACCATAGATTTTACAATTTTTGAACCTGGATGAAAATCTAGTCTGTCATTCCAATTAAGTGAATCGACTTTAAGGAACCCATCTGAAATTCCCATCTGTTTAAACTTAATTGATCTTTTTGTTACAAATTCCTCAACTTTTTTTTCTTTGAACGTTTTTAATTTATAGTAGAACGTTTTGGAGGATTATCTTGACTTTTCACATCTTAAATAGCTTTCACCACGTGGCGTTTCGTAGAAAAAGGCATGTCATAGTCGAATATAGTTCGAATGCTATTAAATCCTCAAACCAAAGATGTTTCGCGAAGTTTTGAGATACAGCTGTTGAAATATTGATGTTTATGTGTGAATAATCTAATTAATAATATAAGAGTGTGTATAGTAGTTAAAAGTCATTATAGGGTGCATCAGATGCTACTGGAGCAATTATCTAAGCCTTAAGATATACTCTAGCAACAAATATGCAAATGCCACGTAAACTTTTCTTTTCTCTTGCTGTGAGCTTGAACTGCGATTTAAACATCCATATCTTCATGCTATATATGACTTTTGACATCCAGTGAGCATGATGGACAGCACATGGTGCCCAAAATCTTACCCCCTGTGGAGGAACGCTTCCCAGAAATATAATGTTTAATTCAAGGATTTCCTTACAGTACTTTTTCGGCTGAAAATGTTACAAATGCCCATAACAAAATGCAAGCATACCATCTTTAAGATCAAGAAAAAAACCTGCAACAACTTCATCATGTGTTCCAACTTGGAAGTTCTCTGTTACTTAATTTCCATGCTGATTGAAATCCTTTAAAAAGTGAAATTTCAGGAGCAGAGCTTGACCCCATGCAGACATCAAAAACTGATCATATGATTAGTTTCATAATATGATGACGACATGCGCAAGACAGAAATTCTTTTTGAATTTTCTGCTCAAAAAGAGAACATGCACCCTTATTTTGACCTGTGTTTGAGCTTGTTGTATCAGCACACATTGCTCTCACTCTACTTGCAAAGCCCCAGTCGTGCATTGCTTCATAAACTGCAGATGCGACAGCTTTTCAGGTCCAGATAGTAACTTCCCAACTGTGAGTCGTTCAGAAACTTCGCTTCCTGAAACTAAAATAGGCATTAGGCAAGAGATCTCATTTTTCTTTGCCCGTCAACTCTGGCAAAAGTTCACCATCCCCATGAACATTTAAAGGAAATTAAACTTGAAATTCTTTCTAAAGTCCATGAGTTTGCGCAGCTCTGTTCTCTCTTCTTATCCTTCGCATGGAAGATCTATTGAAATAACTTTTTTCAATGTTGTGACAGACTCATTGCAGTCTCAGCAATAAAGTATACTGCATTACGATCTGATTCCTTTGCATGGTCTAGTGCAGAGGACAACGGTGATGTAAGGACATTAAATCGTTCTCTTTTAGAAGGTTTTGAGCATGAAAGATATGCCTACGGTTTATTTCTTTTTTCAGTGTCATAGATTTCATCTGCATCATCATCATCCGAAGAAGGTGTTAATGCAACCGATATTTCACTCTCTCCTGGTACTTTTTCTTTCTATAATATATTCTATCATTTTTTATGGATTTGGTTTCCATAGTCACAATTTAGTTTCGTCTTGCTAGTCTCTAATTCTAATTTCAAATATTATGCTTATTTTTATTTCAGAATACAGCACATTTCATTGAAAATAAGATTTATAGCTACCATTTTCCCTTGAAGAAACCAATCACAAGCAAACAAAGAACTCAGAAGAAGTACAGTTAATACAGCTCATTGTGTTGCATACACTGTTAAAAAAAACCTGAATTTTCAGGAAGATTTTTACTGATTTTAACAGTAAATTTCCGTTTTCGTTTCAAAACAGAACTTTTCCTTGAAAAAACGGAACTATTCCGTGAATTACCAAGTTGGAGAAACAAAAAACGGAATTTACCCGGTTTTGTGGTTGAAATATACCGAACGAGAGAGTTAGAGACAGTCTGAAGAGACTTGGCGCGTGCGCAGAAACGACGCAGTTTTCGGCAGCATAAATGATTCATAACTGAATCAAAGTGCGCAGCAAAAGTAACGCAAAGTCATTGAGAATTAATATGCATGTTTAAGCTTCATGAAAGCGACTTGTATTATTCGCATTAGCATGGAAAAGAGGACATCTGTGTCTCGTCGTTTGGATAGCTACTTTACAAAAAACATCACATTCGAATGTTATTTAATCGTGTTCCTCAGGACGTTATTATGTGTACCATTTTGTTTCTTGCTCAACATTTTTAAGAAGACTTCGTTTATCGCAATGGATAGAATCAAAATGGGCAACAAAAGGGCGTGTTAGTACATTTTAAATCTACTCGCTCTATTGTTGCCTTTTTTGAGCAAGTTTTATTGAAGATAGGAGGTAAGAATTTTTAATTTTGTTACTGCTATTTTTATTTTAATCTGAGTCCAGACTTAACAGTTAGTTATTTCATGATGTAAACCAATTGTGCATTTTAGGAGTTGCATGTATAAACTTACTGGTGCTGAGGGTTACTAAAATTTATTGAAATGATTTTTGTAATTTTATATCAAGATTTAAAAGCTTAGTCTCAAAACTTAGTTTTATTACTTTATGACCTTACTTCGTTAAAGTGACGAAATTAATGTTGTTAAATATTTCGCTACATTTGACGAAATTCATCCCCAAAAAATGACAAAATGTTCGCTCGGGGTACATTCTTGGAAGTGATTTCATCAAAAACAAAGAAAATTCGTTAATTTTGAGAGTGCATTTCTGAAAGTGTTGATCACTATGAGCACCATAACGTAAATATATATGAAAATAGAGGAAATCAGTAACAATACAGGATTTTTTTTTAAGGAACCACGAATGTTTCAAATTCAGAAAGGAAAAAAAGAACTTTCGGAAGAACTTAATTTTTATTCAAACATAAGAGAAAATATTTTTAAAAGAATGCACCTTGTTAATACTTTTTAATTTTTTGAAGTTATGCGTTCAGAAATACTATGCATTGATCATTCCATCTTCAAAATATTTGAGTATTTTATGCGAGATTGATGTAATCTTTTCAAAAAAATCATGTTATTTTAATGAACTAAAATTTTTAATGAAAAAAAAAAGCCAATTCTTGTATTGCTTTAGTATTTTTTTTTAAAGGCAAGATGTTTAAAAGTTTGAAGTTTATGAGCGGATATTTTCAATTTTTTTCTAAAAAACAAAATTCGTAAGAGTTTTAAGTTTACATTTTTGCTCATCATTTTGTCTTATATATATATAATTTTCCGGTGAGCTAGTTTACGCTCCTTTTTTAATTGCTCTATTTTTCTGTTTCTCATTTTCTCATATTTTACTCACCCACTTTTTTACGTTATAGGCTTATACCTATACGCTTATACTTATATATGCAAGATGGAAAATTATTGAAATTTTGCAAAATAAACAAGCTTTTTTATAGCAGCTTAATATTAATAGCAAATTATATATGAAAGTTTAATAAATTAGTCCTTTAAGTGGCGCAAAATGTGTAGATTGGAAAAAACAACAAATGAACAAATTGAAATTTTAAGAAACTTTAGAGAAACATTTGAAAATGTACGAAACAATATAAACATATAAAAAGAACAAACGAAAAAGATAAGGCAGCACATTACCCATGTTTGTTCTTTTTATATGTTTATATTGTTTCGCAAATTTTCAAATGTTTCTTAAAATTTCAATTTGTGCATTTGTTGTTCTACACAATCTACGCATTTTGCGACACTTAACCTTTAGGAGCCGGGCGGTACACATGCTGTACCGTAACTCGGAACAAATCTGACTTACCCCCCTCTTGGCGACTTTTTTCTGTTGGTGCCAAAAGAGCATCGCCAAGACTGATGTGCGACAGAAAACATCGTACACCTTTCTTAGCGATTCCATTTTGGCACCAACAGGAAAATTAAGATTCATATACAAAATCAAAAGCTAACACTATCATAGTCAAAAAGAAAATATCAAAGAGCTTCAAATTCCAATAAATGAAGAATAAAAACGCTTTTGTAATAAGTGATTTCTCACATGTGCACGAAAATGACCACAGCAAAAATTTATACAAAGCAGTATGTACCGTATATACTCGCGTATAAGTCGAAAAATTTTGTCCAAAAAATGAAGTTGAAAGTTAGGGGGTCGACTTATACGCGGGGCAAATTACCGAAAGTTTTTCCCGAACAACTTTTGGAAAAAACACTCAAAAACGAGAAGATTTTTCAGATTCAGTCAAACTATTTTTAACAGACGCTAAAGAAGTAAATACTCTTACATTCTACTGTATTTTTGCATGATTGGATTGTAAAATAAATAATAAATATTTACAATAAACGACCAATGACGTTAAAAGTGCGGGAATTGCCGAATTCGCAAATTTTCCGATTGATGGTGTTTATCCTTTTGAAACAGAATGTAATTCGGCAACATCGCAAAATTTTATTGATAATAATAATTCAAAATAAAAGCAACAAATCGCAAAAATCGTCGCTGCAAAATCGAACCCTTGCAAAAAGCGCGATCGTAAAATCGAATCCTTTACAAAAATCGCGATCGCAAAAATAAACTTTTTGTGAAAAATAATAACCATAGTGTTATTTTCAACACAAGAATGCTCACTGCATTCCATTTTCCTTCTTTTTAAAACGCTTTATATATTTAAAAATCGCGGTAAAACGTTCCCGGATCGGTCCCGTTTTACAAAAATCGAGATCGCAAAAATGAACCCTTTCGGTGAAAAAGAATGACAATCGTGCTGTTTTTAACACAAGAATGTTCAGTGCATTTCAATTTCCTTCTATTCAAAACATTTATATTTAAAAATCGCGGCAAAAGGTTCCCGATCATTTCAGAAAGTGCGGTCTCGACTTATACGCGGGTTTTCGATTTTTCCCCGATTTTCTTTCAAAAAGTAGGGGGGTCGACTTATACGCGAGATCGACCTATACGCGAGTATATACGGTACTGCAAAAGTTATTGCGAATATACGCAACTTCAAAATGACCAAAAACATTTTTTACAAAAGCAAATATTACTAAAACACTTCCAGCAGAATAACACTTTGTTTTTTAAAGTAACAAAGATTCCTTATTTCTATAGTCACATAAGTACATAATAATTAACCAACAGCAAAATCAAAAACTTTTCATATACCACATATACCACACTAAAAGTTTTGTCGTAGTCAAAACAATTTAAAAAGTTCCTCAAATTTCGATATATGAATAGTAAAAACGTCTAAGATGTCGCAAAAATATCAACACAAAAATACTATAAATTATTTTTCTATCAGAAATGCTTTAAAAGTGCTAATAATATTAAACATAAAATGAAGCTTCATATTTTTCAAAAGTACCAGAGGTGGCTTTTTTTCTGTTATTCGGTACGTAAAATAATTTTTTTATAAAATAAAAACTCCATAAAAATATGCATTAAACACAAAATTATGTTTACATATTTTGCTAAAGAAATAAATAAGTAGCATAAAATACAGGGTTTCGTTCAAATTGCAATATTTAAGTACAAATACACCTCAATAGTTCATGTTATCAATTTTTGAACAAAATAGCCAATATGAACTCACCTTCGTATTGTGTAGAAACCGCCGATACACAGCTGACAACTGCTAATTAAGACTCATACTGAGCAAGCAGTTAATGTCGCACTGTTTGTACACACAACACTAAATAGTTTCTCCCTATTTGCAAAGCACAAAGTTTTCACTTCTTGCAACAAACATAGAAAATACTGCTAATCCAGCACTCGAAAGAATGGCGCGCTTTCTAATGGTCGTTAACACCCCCCATTCACTTAACACTCACATTTTCTTAGGCGCCAATACTGACACACACTAATCAAAATAATTTTTTAGAAAACAGTAATAGGTTTTTTCTTCGAATGCAGTGCGGGAAAAAAAGGAACACTCCGAACTTCGAATTTCTGGTCCGACATTACAAACAAGTGAAAATGACGTGGTTTTAGGGTTGCCAGCACCATAGCTTATCACAAATCATGATATAACGTCATTATTGTATCAAAGTTACCATTGGCGAATGTTTTTCAAATATCGCCAAGGGGGGAGATATCGAAGGAGTACCCAGTCGGAAATTCCCTGATCTGAATTCCACAAATTTCTGCCCATTTATTATGAAGCAATTTAAGGTGTACCGTGTAGCACTTTGGGCGAGCACTCGGTATGATTAATTGCACCATAGTTTGAAAAATAATGATAACTATACAATTATTTTTGTAGCATTTTTATTTTAAAACTTTTTCCGCGGAATTGCATTACCCAAAATAGTCACAACCTTTTTCTTACTAATATAAAAATGATTCAAATTTTACTTCCATGTATTGTTACAACTTTGCCAAAACTTACACCCTGCAAAACCATGGTTTCAAAAATTTGTCTTGTGTGTTTTCAAATAATTCAAAATAAGTTGGAACAAGATTTAGCAAGAAATGCAGCACAGGCAGCGATTTATTTCAGTATATAAGCAACAGCTTGGTTCTAATTAAAAAAAATCACCATTAACTTGTTAAAAATAAATTTTTGGCTAATACTTGAAAATTGGTTCAGAATTTTGCCAATTTATTTGCAAACTATTTAGAATCCCTAGGGCAGGCCCTAAATAATAGTTTTTTTTTTTTTTTTTTTTTTTATAAATTTTGCTTTTCCCCAGGTTTAAATCCACCACGAATCCAAACTTATGAAGCCCCTTAAACTTCTTGATCTGAACACAAGTATTTTCCTTCCCCACCTTTTTTTTTTCCAGGTATTTCCTGTATATGCAACTAAAGCACAGAATAAAAGTAAATTTATTTTAACAGCAAACTCACCTTAAGGTAACTAGCAGTCTTTCTTTAACTGTCATGGCTATCCGGAAGTTTGTGTCCTTCTTTTAAATGGAGTTCACAAGATCCACAAGTAACTTGGATGTACGGGGCTGCATTTTGTAGAAGGACTGAAATTTCCGTTTGTCTTGCAACATTGACTTATCTTGAGAGATAGAAAATGTTCCATGTGTGGGCAGCATGGCATTCAAAGGGTGAACCCAATACCTTCTCTTCATCTGATTTTGCTCAGTTTCTACCAGAGCAAAAAGAAGTAATTCGTCGCCATCTGACGAGCTGCCACTCTCACCCCATTAAAGAACCGTTTGCTTGGCCCTGAAAAGGGTCGTTGGTTGCGTCGCATTTGCTGTTAAAAGCATAGCAAAATGTGAATAATAGCGAACGAAGAAAAAAGCAACACGAGTCGAATCGAAAAAAATGACAAACAATGAAATGTAGATACAGTTACAGTTTATTTCATTCATCAGGCGCCAAGGCGTGGTGTTATGAACCGTGGGGCCACGAGGGCCTAGAGGTAGAGTATTCTCCTCGTAAGCAAATGGTCCTAGGTTCGAGTTCCGCCACGTCCATGGATGTTATTTCATCCTCTCTTTGCCTTAAATCTGTCCTGTGTTTGTCAGGAGGCAAAGCGCATAGCACGCAGTCCTCATGTATGTTGAAGCTGTTGGCTTCTGAATAAAAAAAATCGAACCCCTAACCTCCTGCGCTCCTTCAGCACCTTACACTTATATTACAAGCAAAGCCACTTGGAATTGCACCTGCAACCTCCTGGGTTCCTTTTTTCCCTTAAACTTATACAGCAAGCGAAGCGGAATAGAATTGAACCCTCAACCTCCTGCTGCAAGACAAGCCACGCGGAATTGACACTGCCAACTCATTCGTGCCTTTCGACCCTTACAATTACATTGCAAATGAAGCCGCGTGGAATTGACCCTGAAACCTCAGCCGTGCCTTCTTCCTCTTAAAATTATACTGCAAGCAAAGCCGAGTGGTATCGAGCCGGCAACCTCCCGGTAAAGCAAACCCACATGGAGTCGAGCTTGAAACCTACTACGTGCCCTTCCGCATCTTACACTTATATTATAAGAAAATAAGAGTGAAATTGAACCCCTAACCTTCAACGTGCCATTCGCACCTTTCACTTATATTGCAAGTGAAACCACGTGGAATCGAGCCCTGTAACCTCCTGGGTAGGGTGGGTCGAAAAAAGCTTTTTTTTCTGATCAATTTCTAATAGCACGGAAAACTTGCCCTAATAACGGGAAAAATAATAAAAAAAAATAATTACTTTTGTAATCGCGCAAGAGCTCTAAAGTTTAGAAAAAATAGAAAAATCTGTCATTTTTAAAGATGAATATTTTTTTTCAAAAAATACTTTTTTAAATTTCTAATAGTGCGGAAAACTTGCGCGAAACCTTCCACATCTCAAATGCGTGTACTTCCCTATTAAGTGATAGGTACGGTGTTTCTGACAGGGCCACAGTAGCAATAGCTTCTGGTGTCCTGCATGAGTTTGAAATAATATCTGATTCAGATATGTCACGAGTGATTGACAAAAATAAGATTAGAAGAGAAAAAGTGAAAGCTCGAAAATCAATAAAGGAAAAAGAGCACCAAATCAAAGAACTGAAAGGAATCTACTTCGACGGTAGAAAAGATGATACATTAACACAAGAAAAAATAGGGCCTAAACTGTACCGCAGTGTAAGAAAAGAAGAACATATTACCATTATCAGTGAACCTGGCGGCCAAAACATTGGTCATGTTACACCTAACACAGGAACCGGCAATGATATTGCCACAAGCGATTGTATGAAAAAGGAAGATTTTGACATAGTGCAGTAGAAGTTATCGGATGTGATGGGACAGCTACAAACACTGGTTGGAAAAATGGTGTTATACGGGACATTAAATTTCAGTATCAGCGACCACTGTAGTGGTTTAAATACTTCTTGAGGCTTTCACGGCCGGCGTCAATATGAAGAGGTATTTCCGGGCTTATAGGCCGTGGTCGATGAGAAACATAAATTTCACACGTTTCGTCGGACACTGCGGTCGACATCATCAGTGAGTAAGTTATGGTGAGACTGATGCGCTAGCTTCATCGCGAAGCTATAGAAATTTTCAAGCATCCGCGTAACTTCAATAGAAAAGAAGAGAACTTCAACTTACCGAAAACAAGGCATTTCGCCTTTAGATCCGCTCGCCATAACGGTCCAGACATGGACGGAGGCTCACCCATACCGGAAAATCCTTGCGATCAGAATCCATACCGCTCCACCGAAGAAACAACAATCAATCAGGAGCCAGCACCCATCAGCAGTTTACTTAAATACCTGAGCGGCCGAAGCTAGCGCATCAGTCTCACAATAACTTACTCACTCATGATGTCTACCGCAGTGTCCGACGAAACGTTTGAAATTTATGTTTCTCATCGACCACGGCCTATAAGCCCGGAAATACCTCTTCATACTGTAGGGGTTTATTTGTTTGTTACACTTTAATGAGCTTCCTTATAAACATTTGTTTGAGAACTTAGACGGGACATCAACTGGGCCAGCATCATTCACTGGTCCAATTAGCAAGCAACTGACTTACTGTAAAAAAAATCCTGTTGTTGATTTTGTGCCCATTTTTTATCTGAAGTTACCATCACAATAAATAAAACTGACCTCAATAAAGATCAGAAATATATTTTAGACCTTGTTCAAGCAGTCAGCGCAGGAAGCTGTGATCCAGAATTAGCTAAAAATCCTGGACCCCTTAGCCATTCCAGATGGTTAAGACTTTATGTTTCCCAAATAAATCCGACAAGCGAAATGAAGACCCTTGCAAATTACATTGTATGGACCTACGCTCATGTTTGGTTCAATATTAAAATGCACAACACTGTGAAAGATGGTCCGAAGCACGTATTAAAGATCATTCAAACAACCAGACATTTTCCGGACAACATTTAAGAAAAAAATCGATCCAGTCATTTAGAGAAACTCTTTCATCTGGCAACCAAAGAATTTCATGCTGGCGATGATAATGGATGACAGACAGCACATTATAGAGTTAGGCTACAGGAAGATACTGAAAGCCAGAAATGAGCCTTCAATTAACTTTGAAGTTACTGACTATCCTGAACTAATTGATTAGACAAATTATAAGTTGACACCTCCACCCCTTCTGTCAAATATGTCTACAGAAAATATTTCAACCCTATTGAAAGAAAAAACCCTTCCAGAATTTGATTACTTGAAATTTCCCTGCCACACTCAGTCAGTGGAGAGGTGTGTAAAACTACAGAGGCTGCTGCAAAGTTCGCGGGCATGAAAACCGAGAGAGTTTAACTAAGACAACCTTAAAATCAAGATCTTTAATGCAAAAATTTGATTCGAAGTCAAAATTCAAAGGGTGTAAGTAAGCACACCCAAGTTGGTTGGTCGATTAGGTAGGGTGTCGGTGGGACGTGATTTAGTATTATTTTAGAATCTAAAAAATATGCTGAAATGTGCAATAAGCTGCGATATGTGATTTTTTCCAAAAAAAAGAAAATTTTTGCGCAAATTCAAACGAACGGCAATGTACCCCAAGTTTTTTTTAAACCAATTTCTATAACTACAAGAGTAGTTTTTATACTATTAAATATAAAAATTACAGATTTTTTACTTTTTTTTCGAAATTTTAGACCTTTTGCGTGGTTTCTAAAAAATAATAATAATAATTAACTTGTAAATTATTTTTGCTGTTATTAGGAAGCCCATGCACAAGTTTTCCTCACTATTAGAAATAAAAAATAATATTTTTCGAAAAAAAACCTCATCTCTAAAAATTACAGATTTTTCTTTTTTTTTCTGAACTTTAGAGCTCTTACGCTTATACAAAAGTAATTAATTGTTTTTTTATTATTTTTCCCGTTATTAGGTTGCCCATGGGCAAGTTTTCCGTGCTATTAGAAATTGATCAGAAAAAAAAAGCTTTGTTCGACCCACCCTACTCCTGGGTTCCTTTCTCCATTTGCACTAATATTGCAAGCGACGCGGAGTAGTACCGAACCGGCCACCTCCTGCGTGCCCTTCTTTCAGTAGCACTTATATTGCAAGCTAAGCAGAAATAAATCGAACCTGTAACCTCTTGCGTTTCTGTCTCCGCTTACACTGCGATGCAAAAGTTTAGACAAAATGCAAATATGTGAATAAAAAGAAAACTATTCAACGAAATGCTTTCAAATTTCTATTGCAGGTACACAATATGGTCCCAAATACGTGTCTGGAGTTCTTATAACTATAACTGGAATCAAATTTTGGATATTATTAAAGATATTTTTTTACATTGTTGCAAAAGTTTAGACAATAGTCAGATTTTATGCAAATATCCCTTAAAATGTGATTGGTGGAGGTAATGCGGGACTGTAGTATTCATTTATAAAGTGCAGAGATTGCTGGATAAATAATCAAAATCTCAAAAGCTCTTTAGTTCTTGTGTAAAGAAGATGAGAAAGTTTGGAAGCCGAAATTTGAAAATGAACCTACTTTATTAATTTTTTGTCTTTTAAATCGGCTCTAGTATAGTAGTACATTGTTTTTTACTTTGTGGAGAGCAAATTCAGACATGCGTATCGATCAAAAACTCCAAGAAAAATTATATTTTTTAAGGATGAAGGAATTGAAAAAACGGCTCAGACGGACGATTCGCCCCTCAATCCTGCAAAATTTCAACTTTGGTCAAAAACAGCACGTGACAGCATAAGTAGATGAACAACTGAATCGGAATGCATAAAAAAAACAAGGAATTGTGCTTGAGCCTTTTCGGACAGAGTGTCCCAAATAAGCCAGATTTTATTGGTAAAAGCAGCACAGCATAGGATCATTGGGTATTTCTCAAGTCCCGCGAAAAGAATTATAATCCATCTAGGCCATCCCAATTTTAATAATTTTTATCAAAGAAAGTACCATTCATTTTTTAGTCACGATGATACATATGCTGCTTTTCACATTAAAATCTGGCTTATTTGGGACACTCTGTCGAAAAGGCTCAGGCACAATTCTTTATTTTTTTTTATGCATTCCGATTCAGTTGTTCATCTACTTATGCTGTCACGTGCTGTTTTTGACCCAAGTTGAAGTTTTGTAGGATTAAGGGGCGAATCGTCAGTCTGAGCCGTTTTTTCAATTCCTTCATCCTTAAGAAATATAATTTTTCTTGGACTTTTTGATCGATACGCATGTCTGAATTTGCTCTCCACAAAGTAAAAAACAATGTACTACCATACTAGAGCCGATTTAAAAGACAAAATATTAATAAAGTAGGTTCATTTTCAAATTTTGGCTTCCAAACTTTCTCATCTTCTTTACACGAGAACTAAAGAGCTTTTGAGATTTTGATTATTTATTCAGCAATCTCTGCACTTTATAAATGAATAATACAGTCCCGCATTTCCTCCACCAATCACATTTCAAGGGTTATTTACATAAAATCTGACTATTGTCTAAACTTTTGCAACAATGTAAAAAATGTATTTTGTAATATCCAAAATTTGATTCCAGTTATAGTTAAAAGAACTCCAGACACGTATTTGGGACCATATTGTGTACCTGCAGTAGAAATTTGAAAGCATTTCGTTGAATAGTTTTATTTTTATTCACATATTTGCATTTTGTCTAAACTTTTGCATCGCAGTGTACACTTATACTGCAGGCAAAGTCGAGTGAAATCGAGCCCGCAACCCCCTGCTGCGATCGAACTCGCTTAAAATCGGACATTCAACCTCTTGCGTGCCTTCCTCCCCCCACACTTATATTGTAAGAGAAGCCGAGTGGAATCAAACCGGCAACCTCCTGATACAAGCGAAGTCGCGTGGAATCGAGCCTGAAACCTCTTGCGTGCCCTTCCGCATCTTACACTTATATTATAAGAAAATAAGAGTGAAATCAAACCCCTAACCTTCAACGTGTCATTCGCACCTTTCACTTATATTGCAAGTGAAGCCGCGTGGAATCGAGCCCTGCAACCCCTGGGTTCCTTTCTCCATTTGCACTAATATTGCAAGCGAAGCGGACTGGCACCAAACCTGCAACCTCTTGCCTGCCTTTCTTCCACTAGCACTTATAGACTGTGTTCTCCAGAGTTTCAATACACCAAAACTGAGCCTATTACGTAGTCGAGGTTGCTCTCAAATGCCTACAGAACTCTTTGCTTGCACTCCATTGCCTTAAAACCTATAGACCCCTTAAGATATCTTGCACTGCTCGTAATATAGTTCGCACATATGATTTGCCTAATGAAATGATCAACAGCACAGGGATTTAGATTTTAGACAAAAAAAAATAATGAGGCCATCCTGAGAATTCCCAGCAATACAACCTCAGGAATAGTAACTGAAAAAAACCAAAATATCAAAACATTTTTATGAAAATTATTTGGAAAAAAAATGCAGCAATTCAAAAAATAAATAAATGATACTAAGAACAAACAAGTTCGAAAGTTTAAGGTTCAGAAATTAAAATTTAGAGTTAGGGATCACTACAAAATCTATTCGATTGGGTTATCAACCAATATCAGTAAACCTCCAATAACGAAGCGTCTTTTGTCACATAACTAAACTTGGTATCCCAAACTATTTTAGAATCTACACTCTCCTTTAGACGTCCTACTTTAGCTAGGAATTAAAATACTATTAAAATGGTGACAGAAGCTAAAAATGGACATGACTGCCTTCCTTAATGCCCATTTGTTATATCAAGTTTATAATAAAAATACTGAAATATAAATCGAAAAGTATTTTTGTTGCTTAAAGCAGTGTGGATAAATTACTCTGCTTGGCATTAGGGCAGAAATTTTCTGTATATTCACCCTTTCTTCGGTAAGTTCTTTGCTGTTTTTCCTTTGGTTTTGAACGCAAAGATAGCAGAGCTGCTCAATTGTTCTAATAGCATATTTTAAAATTTATAAGGACAGATTCTGTATGGAAAATGTCGATTTTTTCAGGGAATCTCCCTTATACAGACTTTGTTAAACGTGTCTTGCTATCTGGCACCTAGCACATTTTTGAATTTTTTTTTCTCTAAGTGATGGGGTTGAAAAGTTGAGCATTTGCCGTGTTGATTGTTGATGATAATCCTTTCATCTATTGTCCTAAAATAATGCATATTTTGTATATTAGAAATTGCAAAAATATCACTCAATCTCATTTTCAATTCCTTTTTTGTAGAGCTTATGTCTTCTTGCTTAACAAGAATAACTTGCGTTTATTATATCATTCTCTTTTTTCGCTTTTAAACAAATAAAGCCTTGATGATGATTGATTTCCACTCAGCTGTTCATGGTAATTTCTTTTGTTTTCCCACAGACTCCATTTACAGCTCCCGTACCATGTGAAGTGGCAAAAAAATGCCTTTCGAATTCATAGATTTTAAAGTCTTTGAAAAATTACACATATGTCAAATTTCGAAGGCTGAAAAGTTGTTCGAGCTGACATGCCAGTTCTATCAGAAAATATGTGTATTGAGGAAAAGTTCGTGGTTAGTTTTAAGTCGTTTATTATTATGAAAATTAAATAGAATAAATAATTTTAAAGTTGAAATTAAATATATGGAAGAATAATAAACAAAACTATAAAACACATACTTTACGTGTGTCTTAAAACTTATGAGTTGAGTTGCTATAACTTAATTTTTAAAAGAAGAATATTTTCGGGGTGTTTCACTGCGTGCATTGTAGTTATTTTAAAACCAAATAAAATGTGAGTCAGTCAATTTCCGAGGAATATTCTGTGTTCCTATTTCTAAACTTCAAGCTCTATTTATTCAGTTTTTAAATACTCTTAATGTAGGCAAAGAGTGAACTTTTATCAGTTTCCAACCAAAATGTCCATGTTCAGTGAAAATAGTTGCTTTTTTATATTGACTGACATTCATGAACTGAATTTAAAATGTTTTCCAAACCATACGCCATAAGACTATTCTTTAAAATAAGATTTTAGTAAGAACATAATGTGTATAACAATTTTTTGTGTGAGAATTTTTCTGAGAAAAACATTGATTACTGTATAGCACAAATTATCAAACAAAATTCTACGCAGGAGATGGACCTATTTTTATTAAAACAGTTTATAATATAAAATTCAACGTGGTGGAGCATTAAAACAGATAGTTCAAGCTTTCATATGAGATGTATTACTTTGTTTCTACTTTGTTGTGTAGTTTTGATGCTCGGATTGACATTTTCGTGGATATGCCCAATTCTTTTTAAAGGTTTTAATAACTATTTCTTAGTTTTAAGAAACGACACAATATTCTTGGGTTTTATTTTCTTTTATGACAATAGGTTTAATAATTACATTAAAATTGACGAAGAGCAGTTCAAAGTAAAGAAAATATGACGTAAAATTACCCTGAACTTTGTCATTGAAACTTATATGATTACGATTGAAGTGAATAAAACGCCACTAGATGGCGACACTACAGCCTTCAGTTCCATTTCCCAATTTCTTTTGAAGAGGATTATAATGAAGAGGAGGGAAAAAAAATGGAATGAAACTGCATTACCGAATAAGTAATGTCAGCGACAGTTGATACAGTAATTTACGGCTCACCAGGGCCGATCCTAGCAGGTGTACAGCACAGGCTGTAAAGTTCTATTAATTCAGCAAAATTTCTAAAGAAGTTCCCCAATGAAGCCAGTAATAAATTGAATAAATATGATGAATTTTAAGTCTTAGAGTTGAAAAAAATCAAAATAAGCCCCGATTTTCCAATAGCATAGTTTAGGAAAAATAGATCGTCTGTGCACAGTGTGTTATTCTGTTGCCCATTAATGATCCTATCCTTACACACTTCTTTCGTTTGATCGCAAAATATGAGGCAGAGTCGGCAACCAAGCACGGATACAGGGGAGGGCTAATTAGGACAAATGTCCCATCCTGAATCATTCATTGAAGCATGCTTCTAGTAGGGATGTAAAAGGTGTCCACTGTTGCCCCCCCCCCCCCAACGCTTATATAGACCCATAGCAATCAGACATATTTCAGTAAAAAAGTTTTACTCATAAAACACATTATACTCTAGCACAGTGGTGGCCAACCCGCGGCACGCGTGCCACGATGTGGCACGGCAGAGCAGTAACAGTGGCACGCGAAGACTTTTGAAAAATTTAAAAAATTGAGGAAAAAATGTTGGTTTCAAAAATATTGATAAAAACTAAAATCTTTAAACTGATAAATATAATGACATTATGACGATTATCTGTCAGGAGGCTGACTTGCAAATTGTCTGAACTACAATAATGCAAAGTACTTTGCGTTAGCTTCGGACATCCAACGAAAGCTGTGACGCTACAGATAATGCTTTGTGAAACATATTTGTGCTTGACATAAATGAAACTGTCGATGCTGCAGAATGGATTCTTGATCTGCAATAGTTTCAGCTAGGGGTGATGAAATTAAAAATAAAGAGTTAGCTCTGCAACTAAAATTAAGAAACCAGATTGAACAAAATTCAGTATGGTTGCACAAATGAAGACCCTTAAATTGTTTTTGTTACTTTACTTAAAAATAATTTGGGAAAAAAACTTCAAAAGTGTCATCGAATTATCTATCAAAGCTCCTTGAAAAGGTATAAGACTTTTTCTGTTGGATACCCTGTAGAGTTAGTTCACTATATAAACAAACTACGAATTAGAGCTCTGAATGTTTTGTGAACTTTTCCCAGGAGAAAGAGGAGAATATGGCAAGTTACTCCTTCATTGAAGTGTGTTCGATAGTTACCCAAATTTTAAAAATAGTCATAAGATTTTAGAATATTAGGGGATGTGTTTTTTAAAATATCTAGAAGGAAAGCAATGAGGACTTGCTACTTAGGAATGAAGAATAGCAGTTGAATTTAGTAATGTCATCTCTTATTATCCGGCGTTTAAGTAATTTAAATTTAAGATTGTACAGAAATAAGTTTCCTAAACCAGTATAGGCCATCTACATTCTTTTATGATGAAACTTCTGTTTCTTTCTCTCTACTTTGGAGAAAAAAAGAAGAAAACTTTAAAAATTAATACTGAAAGTAACAACACAAATTTAATAATTTTCCAATGATATATGGAGAAAATTTTACACACATTTTAAGTATTCCTTTAGTGTTAGGTTTGATGATATTCAGGATGATAAAAAAATGCTGATCTTTTAAATTCTCTATCTAATTCTTTGCAAGGCACTACTTGTTACCCTCCTGAAATCCAAATCAGAATTACTGACCTTTTGCATTAGTAATCAAATAAAAGAGCTTACTTCAACATAAAGTCATCCACGTTATGTAGAAATTTGTACCAATATTTTTGTTTCACCTTTACGCACTTTAGCCGCCTAGTGCTGTTATAGATTTGGCTCAAAATACGCTTCTAAACAAATATTTTTGTTATGAATGCAGAAAAATCTAAATATTTTTGAATATATTAATTGATATTACTTAAAATACTTAAACTTCTTAGGATTCTCAAGAACTAATCCTAAAATTAAAGACTTGGTAAAAAAAATACAGATTCATAAACCACATTATGTACAGATTATTTAATTTTTCGAATATAATGTTTGATGTTATTAGTTTCTATTTTAATCATAAGCCTACTGACAGAATCTATCATTGTGTTTATTAACAATAATTCCTAAGTTTGGACTTGTTTTATCTTTATTATCATTTTAATTTTAATTACTCAGATTTATGAGAAAAAATATTTCGATTGAATAAAAATTTCATCGTCAGCCAACATAAAATCTATTTTCAACATTTTAAAAAATTTCAGTTTGTTGAAAAAATACAATGTGGCACGCTAAGCTTTTTCTCCTCAGATAGTGGCACTCTCACTAAAAAGGTTGGCCACCCTTGCTCTAGCACTTCAAATAACTAATTTTTCCTCACCAAGCACGGGTACAAAGGGAGACAATTGTGCCAAGTCCCTCCTCAGAGAGTCAATTATATATGACGAACGAACTAAGATTTTGATATTTTCTCCCTTTACAGAACATTTTCGGGAGGCAATTCAAATCACAAATGAACTAACCGGTTTTACATATCGCACCCTTGCTACAAAAGTGCCACAACTCAAGAATTATAATTTTTGAGTTATGACGGTCATTAGACGTAGTTTACACGTCTCTACCAATCTTCAAAAGAGCCAGAAGTTGCATTGAAAAATCAGCCGCCAAAGGGCAGTTATGGCGTTTTGTTGTTATCAAGATACATAGGACCACTTCCACTGAAATGCCACATCTTGAGTTGTCGTCCAGCCGTCGTAGAGTTAACGATCATAGTTTGAGATGTATCTGTCTTCATATTGACAAATTCAAAAATACTAAAATGTGCCTAGTCAGCCTGGGAACAGTTTTTTGCAATTCCTGGAAAACGTAGTTTTTTGAGTTGTGGCACTTTTGTAGCAAGGGTGCGATATGATGGTTCTAAGTTCAAGCATGGATCCCAATCATAGGTCGGAAAAGAAGTCATGACCTTTTTTACGAGAGTATAGAGAGTTTGAAATTGCATGTTTAGAGGCTTTTAATTTAGGAAAACTTCCGTAGGAGAACCACTAAACTTTAAGACCCGATCTTACAGTCTGACCCACCCCAGTTCCCTTTACTTGGCCAAATATAGCCATAAATGTTTTTTTTCCGAGTCTTTATTTTCTAACAAATTATACACGTCTGACGGCCCTAAAAAATTTGTCTTCTGTCTAAAATCTGCCTTCTGATTACCGTCCCCAAACCTTAAACCTACACCTAACGTCATCAAAGGTTACCTAAAAGGCATTTTTAGGACTTTCACATCGAGAGATTTCTGAGAGAATTCCAACCTCAACCCCTCTTATGTAACGTCCTCAAAAGTAAACTTAACTCGCTTTTTTAAAACATCAGTTTCCCACCCAATCAGAGAGATAAAACATTTATTTTGTATACAGTATCGCTGACCCACCGACGCATTCTAGCTAACCTGGAATTGATTTCAGTTTTAAAAACCAGTTCATTAACGGCACCGTGACCCAAGCCGCCCCCCCCCCCTTTAGACAACTACCGTTATCAAACGATGCTTAAAGTTGTGTTTTTGAGACTACAATTTCTAAGAATTTTCGGAGGCGACCCATGTGACTTATGTAACTTTTCGTATCGTAGGGCATCTCTCTAACGTCACCATAGATAGTCTAGAGTTGCATTTTTCTGAGTTTAATATCGAAAAATTTTCAGAAAGAGCCACTGAAACTCAGCCGTTTCCTTTGTGTCACCAAAGATAATCTAAAATTGCGCTTTAAGATAATTCCGCCTGAGAGCCTCCAAACTCTTCCTTCCTCAAAATAAAGTAAGCCTAAAACTGACTTCTGTTAAAAAAAAAAAAAAAAAAGAGAAACTCTCGGAACCTCTCATCTGTCTTACATCGTAAACTAACATAACATGCAAATGTCATTTGCGAAAGCCTTAACGCCCATTGGCAGCGGGTCTGGAATACTGAAACTCAAAATAAATTACCCTCTATACAGCCCTAGACGAAAGGTTTCAGGTCGTTGCAGCTTACTAGGAGACAACAAGTTTTAATATCCCGACCCCTCATTGGTCACACCAAGTTCACCCATAAACGTCTCTTGTGGCGTGAACTAACTCCAACATGTAATAATATTCGACGAACATGTAATACTACTCAAACAGTAATACACATTCTTAGTAACTGCCCTAATTTTAATCGCATTCGTCATAAATATTTTAGTAATTTTAATCTATCTTTAAAGGAGTTGCTTGGGACGCACTCCACCCTGGTTTGTTCCCCTTTCTTTGGGAGATTGATTTTATGTATCTGATTTAGTGCTATTACTTTGTCCTTGTTTTTGCGTCGTCTTTGTCTCGTTTAATGTGTTTTTAGTTTTAGAAATTTAAACTTCGTGTATGTGTCTGTTTTAGAAATATTTTTAAAAGTTTTAGAAACTCTAGTTTTAACATGTTTTTATCAGCCCAGTTAAAGGCTATTGCGCCAAAAATCACTTGACAGTCAAAAAGCCCCCCCCCCCCCCCGACAATGCAAACGGACACGGGGGGGGGGGGGGTTGGAGGTCCTGGATCCGCGTCTGGAACCTCACTTCATGGGACGATAGAAGGATAAAAATAGGTAAATTATGTCTGGTGTCGCCATCTAGTATCTCACGGTATAGTACAAGATCCTTGCTGACAACTTTCGCTACCCTTTTTCACTAGTAATAAAGTAAAAAGTGTGTGTGTATGCATATACGTATATAAATGTCTTTCGAGTATGGCTAAGGTTATTCTTCCGATGTTCATGAAATTTTGACCAAAAATTGTTTGAAATGTGAGGTTGGGCTCGTAGCAGTAGCAGTTCTTATAAAACGATCTCTCTCTTTCTCTACTTTTAAATCCTAACTTTAAGCTTCATTTTCAAGTTTGATAATATGGGTGAAATTTATTCCGTAAGCACGTACTATAATTTTATGTCATTCCAGAGAACCTCAGAATAGATGTAATAATTGCGTGCAGCTGGACTAATCCAATTCTTGCAGTATTTTTTTTTATTATTTTTTTTTATTTTAATAAATTAGCTTATTACCCGGCGTTGCCCGGCCGTTATTAATACAACACAGTCCTAAAAAAATATTTGAATGAATTCTATCCATGTGGGCTTAAAAAATTTCATCAAACTTTCTTTTGCATAATTCCTCTAATAGCTGGACCAAAAAATGCTCTCAAAAATGACAATGAAATATGTTGGAACCTCTAATTTTTCTTCATCATACAATATTTGTGTCAATGTTCCAAGGTAATTAGAACATGAATCATAATTGTTTTTAACTTATTTCATGATAAAATGAAATAGGTGAGATTTAAATTGATAATTCATTGTTAATCGATGGTTTTATTTTAAAAATAAAGAGATGTCAGAACTAAAATTATCTAAAATATAATGGACATAAAACTTATAAACTTTTAAAAACATTTCGGAACAAGACACATACAAAGTTTAAAATTTCAAATAATAAGAAGAAAGCAAGAATTGTCAAGTGATTTTGACTAAAAGTGAGTTTTTTTAGTTCTAACACCGTTAGAATTTGTTTTTTCATGAACTGAAATTGCAACATTTGTATCGAAATTAAAAAACAAAAAAACTTGTAAGCATTCCCATATCTAGTCATTTACCTTATGCGTTCCCTAATTTGATAGAGGGTCATTCCATAGTGACTAACGTAACATTCAGAGCTGATTTTGTAACTGTTTTTTCTTGTAACTTAAAGGATAAAAAATATTATTTAGTTATGCCGGTGGATTTACAATGCACATGGTATCTATGTATCATTTCTGCTGAGAATTTAAAACAAAATTACAGACAGTAGACATTTTTTCACCCAAAATAGCAGCGTGACTAACGTAACATTTTTGCAACCCTGAAAATTAATGCTCATGTTGTGAGGCAAAACTTTCTCAAAGTTTAGCAAGTGTTAAAAATTGAATGATATATTTGAAAAATGTGTAAAGTTGGCTTTTTAAAACATAAAACACATCTATTAAATCTTAATTTTTTTCAGTCTTAAGTGTCACTTTTACTTAAGATGGAGTGTGACTAACGTAACGTGACTAACGTAACAATCGAATAACAAGCAGTAAACACACTACGAACTATTTATTATGGCTAATCTCAGTGATAATTACAATACTTTTTAATTTTTTTTAACTTCTTATGTTGCATGATTTTTATTTATTTATTTATTTATTTATTTATTTTTTGATACTTTTTTCACTTCGGTATTTTTTTTCTTCGGCTGGAGGTTGACATTTCTATGGAATGACCCTAGAGGCTTTCAGAAAGTCATGGTGCAGATTGTCGAAATTTTTAAGGGGAGAGAGGGGATGTTTTTAGGCATAAATGTTATTTTCTTTATAAGTGTAGTACCGTAATGTGTAATGAGGTGTGCCGCCTCTCTTGAAGCATGACACTTTTAATGTAATGAATTTAAAAAATATATATTTTCACTGTCTGAAAATGGCAAAATTATGAGATCTAGCTTGCTTAACGTTAGTGATGTATAGAAAATCGGTCAGCTGTGCAAAATACTGCTATTATTATTACATTGATCGTGGCTGGAGTAGCATTTAAAATATGAAACCTATGTATCAAATCAAATAAGATAATTTTGCAATGCAAGTTTGTATTAATTGAATTTAATAATATTTTACGTCGCTCAGTATTGGTTTACTAACGGTTATTTCCTTTATTTTATCTGTGTAAGCATTACTGGGCAAACTTATAATTGCGGGCCCACCCACTAAATTAAGGCACGAGCCGCCACTGATCAAGAGCAATAGTAATCTGAATTTTTCTGCAACTTCGCCTTTCCTTATAAATAAAGCTATAACTCACTTAATTGGAGATTGTGAATTAGTTACAACGTTACGTACTAGTGAACTTCTTGTCCAAATTAAAACTAAAAGCAAGCTAAATCTATTATATCTATTAACCACTCAAATAGGCTCCTTTTTATGTACTGTTACAGAGCACAAAAACACTAAACTTTTCTAGAGATATCATTACGGAACCCGATCTTCTCTATACACCAGAGGAAGAAATTTTGGAAGAAATGCATTCTCAACATATAGTGGAGTCAAACGGATCATTATTAAGCTTGATGGATAAATGGTGCCCGTAACACCTGATTTTGACATTCTCTACTCCTGACCTCCCTTCACGTGTGAAAGCTCTTGCCCAGTTCGGCCCTGCATCCCAAACCCGCTCAGGTGCTTTAAGTACCAGCGGTTTGGACATAATGCGGGAAGTATTTTGATTTGGGATCTGCGGTGCGACTTGTATGCAACATGTCGTGCTTTCAAGATTGATTTTTTTTTATTTTATTACAACGCTAATTTTTTTTTTTGAATACAGGTCTTAGAGAAATGAGTCCATACTATGATTTTACACCGAAAAATAAGTGAAATAATAGTAAATTTAAAAAAAGTTCTGCCAATAGTGTCACTCCCCTGGCAACCCATTTTCCCCTGGTATCGATAAACCCCCCAAAAATTGAAATTTCGTCTGGCCCTTACCACAACAATCATAAAAATAACGGCTACTATTGATATAATGGATGTGAAATTAAACAGATTATTTTTTATTTGGGGACGCAAAAAACGCATTGACCGTAGAATCACCCAAGTGTGAGGAGGGAAGGAAGGGGGAAAATCCCTTCCCGCCGAACTTCAGTTTGAGCTACTGGGGGGTCACTACTCTGCCCAAGAGCTCGCCCCGAACTCACCAAACCGCAAGACCCCCCATCCACCACGACAAGTTAAACGGACAACGGGGGTGGGTTGGAGATACGGGATCGGGATTCTAAAGACTCTGCACGAATTTAGGTTGCGAGGCATCCTCCCCATCGTTCCCACAATTTGTTTGAAAAATCGATCATTATGTGTACGACAAGTCTATTCTGTCGGATACCTTCATTCAAGAAGAAGGGGTAACCCAAGGAAGTGTGCTAAGTGTGAATATTTTCCTAATAGCAATCAATAGCTTCATTGAGCAACTGCGCCGACCACCTTGTCCAGTGGTCAGAGCAGTCTGCCACGGATGAAGTGGCCCCGGGTTCGAGTCCCGGCTTGGGCATGGATGTGCTTTCCCTCTCCTGTCCCTGTCCTTTCAGAGTGTAAATGTGTTGTTGTGAAAGGTTGCCTACCTTATAAACGGGTACCTATGGCATGCGTGTACTGTGGAAGTCGGACTTCACATCAAATTACGGTACATTTGGAAAAGTGAAGCAGCGCACCCCAAATTGACAGCCTGACTGGCACACGACAAAAAAAAAAAAAAAAAATCGAGCAACTGCGTCCAGCTGTCAAAGGTACAATGTTCGTTGATGATTTTTAAATCTTTCTTGTCACTGAGCATGAGTATCGTTGAGAGACAACTACAAATAGCCATTAACCCATTAATGCCTGACATTTTTTTTAGAAGATATTTTGTATACTGGTTATACGGCTACAAAACACACTTTACAATGGTTATGTGCTTCAATCTGTTAATAATGAATTGAAACAATACCAAAGTAATAATTGAACACTATTATTTGGTTGAAATGTTCAGTTTTGGTCAATTTAGACACTTTTTGGACCATCCATAAAAAGGGACGCGAGGCATTAATGGGTTAATAAAGTTTTACAATGGACGGAGGAAAATGGCTTAGTATTTTCTGCTCAAAAAACATACTGTATTAATTTCTGTCGAAAACGAAGTCTCCATCCTGATCCAAACCTGCTGATTAATGACCAACCAATTTCTATAAAAGAACAAGGAAAATTTCTTGACCTCACACTGGATAATAAACTTAAACTTATACCTCAATACGAGAATTAAAAAATAACTGTAGACTGAAATTAAACATTCTCAGAGTCTTGGCTAACACTTCTTGCGGTGCCAATGCATAGCCCATGTGAAGAATCTACAGGGCTCTGATACGCTTATAACTTGATTACGGCTGCAAGATTAACGGCTCAGCAGCCAAAAGCTATCTCACATTCCTGGACTCAATACATAATCAAGGCTTGCGTATTTGTACAAGAGCCTTTAAGACCTCACCTATAAATTGCCTGCATATATTAGCACAAGAACCTAAACTTCATTATAGACAACTTAAATTGTCTTTAAATTGTTATTTTAAAATAATATCTAACACCAACCATCCTCTTTATTTCTATGTTTTTTATCCATCTCATATTGACTTGTTTCGGCATCGCCCTTTGGTTATTCCAACAATTTGGATCTGAATGCGAGACTCTTAAATTCTGTCAGCTAAAGGTCACTAAGACTTTTAACAATGTAGAAACTCTTGAGCCATGGACCAAAGTTACTATTTTTACAACCTCGACAAATACCCCAAAGAAACTACAGCAAATATTTCAAAATTAAAAACAAATACAGTCGAACCTGTTTATCTCGGATTTGCTAGTCTCGAAAATTTACAGCAAAAATGTTTATCTTGAATGATAGGGTAAGTTCTCCAGTAGTCGGCCGTTTAAGAGATCTTTTGTGGATCTTGGCTAACCTAGAGCTTTCAGCTATCAATACAGCAACAAAAACAAGGTAAAACTTTAGAAGAAACCTTTCTGATTGTGAATCACCTACTTGTTTCAGAAATTTACAAAAAACAATACGTTAAAATCCAAGCTGTTGTCAACACTAGTAAATGCTCCAGTAGTCGGCCACAGAAATCCAGTGCTCGGCCACGTTGAATCCAGTAGTCGGCCACTTCATTTTTATTGATCTTATCTCATATAGGGGGTTGAATTAAAAAAACAAAACAAAACAAAGGGAAATTTACAAAGAACCAGACCCGTCATTTGGGGGGCCAGGGGGAGGGGGGTCAATTGCCCCCCCCCCCGGGTTTTGAGAAATCAGTTAATCAATATATAAATGGGCGTGGTGTTTGCTTTTTTTCGATGAAATTGCATTGTGTTTGCACCCTTTGCCCCCCCCTCTAAAAACGTGAAATGACGGGCCTGCAGCGGTGCATTATACTTAGTCTGGTCATATTTTTCGTGGTACCTCTGGTACTCAACTGTGTAGATGATCATGTTAGTGTACTTCTTGATACACTATGTGCTTTACTTATTTCTCTAACTATCAATCTACCATTATTAATTTTAGACAGTACAATTAGCATAGAATTCTCCGGACATTAATGTTTTTATACTTTAGTTGTGTAAAAACAGTTTTATTTTAAATACTCGCACTAAAAAACTATTTTTTTCTGAATAACGTCTAAAAATATGTCTATATCAAAAAGAAAGTTAAAAAAAAAAAAAAAAAAAAAAAAAAAGCTTCTGAAGAAAAGAATTTCAGCAGCACTTACTAAAGATGCAAGAAGGGACAAAATAAACGAAGTTTTTTAAATGTACAAAATGTTATTGCTTAGGAAGTAACAAAACAGGAATAGTTTTGTAGTGAACAGCAGTTTTTAGTGATAATGACCAAAGAATCAAGAAATGAAAAACTCCTTTACTGTTTATGTAAACATAAAGAAGTAATAATAGAGTCCACACTATTCATGACCAAAAATTACGTTGGCATTTAACTGGTTCACATTCATTAGAACGGAATTTCAACATACGGAACATAAAACTAAAACTGTAGTTTCAGAAATGATTGCTTCCAAAACTATGCAAGTAAAAATACATTCAAAAATGCGCTGAAAGGAATCTCTATCAAGGCTTCATCTAGCACAGAATGTTCCACTGAAGCAAGGTTATTTGTTTTAAACTAATTGAAGTAAGATGAAATAAGGAAGTAAATGGAACTCGGGATGTCATGAAAGTAATCTTACAGCTTTCGACAAGAATATTAGTAAACGAGGAATAACCTTGAAAACAAACCAAAATTTAGTTTGCAACAATGTAACCATGTAGTTTTGAAATTAACTCAGCACAATTCTAATCCTCTAGCGAAGAAAACTCAAGAAGTCAGACATTTGGGGAGAATCATTAGTGAAAATATACCAACATTTGAAACAATTTTCCTAAATAGAGTACAGGGGTCTTGAACCTTTGGTAAAGCAAAAAGTTAAGCATAATAGCAAAAGAAAGAATAACTACATGCTTGGCACTCATTAAATAACTTGAGCCTATGTGACTATTGAAGTTTTGCACCTTATCTCCTATAATTGGGGAATATTTATTAACTGCCGAATAAGTATCAATAGAAGTCAAATCACTCGTTTCACCAATTTCATGAATTTAAGATAAAATTTGATAAGAAAAACTATTAAAACACCATTTGATAATAACTAGATGAGTATTAAAACTTATAGTCTTTACTCAACGAGTGCGTATTTAAAAATCTCTTTTTTAGAATTTTCAATTAAATTTACAACACTAGGATCAATAAAATGTCGCAATGGTGGTCAAAAAAAGGTGGACATTCAATTCAATTACTATTTTTAAAGAAAAAAAACTTTGGAAAAGGTATTTTTACTCAAAACAGTTAAATTGTCGCTGTATTTTAATAAGTTAATTTAGTTTTAATTTGATGAACCCATATTAAGAATGAAAAGTTACATTAAGTATGTGACCGACTACTGGATAAATCATCCAAACTGCTTAGAACCAGTGGTCGGCCTACCATGGCCGACTATTTTAAAAGCAGAAGAATTCTGTACCCAGTAGTCGGCCACCCCTTTAAGGGGTTACAGTACCTCAAAAATGACCAAGAGACCAAAAAAAACTTTATTGCTTATTTCAAAAATAAAAGTTATTTAAAACACTCAGAAAAAAACAGCATTGTTCTAGCTAAATTATTTAAAAAGTTATGAGTGACTTTAGGGCATACATGCTATGTGTTCTAATGGAAAAGCCAAACAAGTGCTTTTTCTCGGTGATCAGTTTTTAGTGTTTCTATGTTACTAGAAATGCTAAGGAATTTTTTCTATTAAAGATATAACTTTAAAGCAATATTTTTTGCACACAGGATAATATATTTAGCAAAACTGCATTGAATAAGCGTTTTATAAATTACAAAAATTTTTAGAGTTTGTTAAACCTCAAAGAACAAAATTTTCTAAGAATTTTTTACATAAAAGGTCACAAAATATTTTCTAATCAAAATAGAAGAAAATGAATGCACAGATTTGTTGAGGTTTTACTTGCGATCATTTCGCAAAAAGAAATTTTGAAATTAGTGCAGAAACAAAAAAGCCTTAGGGTTTAAAAAAAACCTGAAATTTTCTTACATTTTTCAAATTTTCAAAAAAAGTTTTCAAAATTTTTGATGTTTGAAAATAAATTATTGATTTTTAAACAAGTGCAGAAACAAATATTTCAAAGAATTAACTTTTTCACTTAAATTAAAGAAATTTGTTAGAAAGGTACTGTAACCCCTTAAAAAACAATCGAGTCTAACCAGGAATTCGCTCTTACATCGAAACATTATGTAAGACATTCCATTAAGATAAAATCACTCAAATTTACAGTAGAATTAAATTAATAAGTGTAATTGGCCATTTTAAGAAGACGTGTCCTCTTAGCTGAAAAATAAGCAGAATCGCAATCTTGGATGACGGGCACACCATTCAAAATGAAATGACTCATTACTAATTCAAAAAAAGTACCCAAAACTTAACTGCCACTGGTTGATGATTGGGGATAGGTCGGAAGGAGGGTTAGGGGGGAAGGGAGGGGATAGGTTAGGGGAATGTGTGAATGCGCCGTATCTGATTTTAAAATAAAAACGTACTATTTATGAGGAGTTTTATGTCATTGTGGCCGACTACTGGAGCACTTACCCTATTTCCCGAAAACCTCTATATGGGCGATTCTCTGTAAACTGGTAATTGTCTGTCCGGACTGAGTATTTCAAAAATAAAAAAAGTGTAATAAAGTAATTATCACTCTTAATACAAGTAAAGCATTAATACTTTTTGACCCAATTGTATTTGGAGTGATAACAATTTAATTTCTTTTTCTAGAAATTATCTAAGCGCAAAAAACACAGTCCCCTGGCTGTCCCAATCCCATAGTCTAACTGTTAAAGATAGTATTTCAAAAAACCTATTAACACTACATAAATGTGGTAATTAATATCTAAAAATAGAATAATGAAGCTATATTTTTCTTATGAAATAAGGTATAATTACGTATTTTTTAAACTTAAAATTGTCATGTAAATTCTGTCCGGAGTTTTTTCAAACAGTCCCCTGCAACAAGTTCAAAGCTGTAATACGAAAAATCTATAACTTTTGCAAATTCTTTTTGGCATGAAGTTTAATGTAATCAGTGTGAATTTGCCGAAATCGCCGAGAACGGTGTTTAAACGCTACTTTGCTTAGCTTGAGAGCCACATTTGTGATGAAAGTATGCATCAGGGTCGTTGTGAAAACAGTCCTCTGGGAAGTGATTTTATTAATGCCAATTAATTTAATTATAAAACATATTAGTTATGTCCACGATTTGTGCCTAAATTTATAGGTAGTCTCGTAACTAATTATGTTCCAAAAGTTTTGCAGATATTACGCAACAAAGAGCAAAAACACAGTCACCTGGCTACCCTGGCTAGTTATACTAGGCGGGGGACTTACCCCCTATCATGATTTATCAGAAAAACAAACTTCAGTTGGCCCTCTTTACAACCAAAGTAATAGATTCATTTTCTGAGCAATAGTAATATAATTATACGCACATTTAAAAAAAACCGTGCCTGGACAGATTTCGTGTGAAAAATGACGAGATTACAGAGAATCGCCCATAACTCGAATTTTCGCGACTCTCATTTTTGAATTTTATATCCAGCCATCTTTATCAATGGTATAACTTGGAGACAAAAATCATCTTTTACACTATCATTCAATGACTATGTTCGTACTTAAAGGTACGTATTAACTTGCTACGTATATAGTCATAACAATAATAATAATATATAGGTGATTCTCTGTAAGCTCGCAATTGGCTTTCAGAATCGAGTATTTTAAAAATAATAAGGTGTAATAAAGTAGTTATCGCTCTTAATACAAGTAAAGCACCAATACTGTGTAGCCCAATTGTGATTGGAGCGATAACAATTTAACTTTTTTTTTTCTGGAAATTATCTAAGCACCAAAAACATAGTCCCCTGGCTGTCACAATCCAGTAGTTAAACACTTAAAGGCAATATTTCCCAAAACCTATTAACACTACATAAATTTAGAAATTAACATCTAAAAATAGTATGATGCAGCTATATATTTTTTATGAAATAAGGTCGAATTACGTATTTCTAAAACTAAAAGTTGTTATGTAAATTCTGTCCGGAGATTTTTCAAACAGTCCCCTGCTACAAATTCAAAGCTCCAATAGAAAAAATCTGTTACTCTTGCAAATGTTTTTGTCATGAAGTTGAAAGTAATGAGTGAAATTGCTGAAATTGCTGAGAACGATGTTGAAACGCCTCTTCGTTTAGTTTCAGAGCCGCATTTGTGATAAAAGTATGCCTCAGGGTCGGTGCGAAAACAGTCCTCTGGGAAGTGGTTTTCAATGTGGTTTTCAGTGGTGTCAATGTCAATTAATTTACTTCTGAAATACATTAGTTATTATGTCCACGATTTGTGCCTAAATTTATAGGTAGTCTCGTAACTAATAATGTTTTAATAGTTTTGCACATATTACGCAACAAAGAGCAAGGCACAGTCCCCTGCCTAGTTATACTAGGCAGGGGACTTACCCCCTATCATGATTTATCAGAAAAACATAATCTTCAATTGGCTCTCTTTCAAACCAAAGTAATCGATTCATTTTCTGTGTAATAGTATTGTAATTATACAAACATTTCAAAAAACCATGACCGGACCGATTTCGTGTGAAAAATGACGAGTCGCCCATGTAGTAAAACGTGGAGTCACAACATGTCGTACAGTAAATATTCAACAATATAATTGCAAAACAATGTATTAAGTATTTAACTTTGTTCCAATTGCTTATTTTTGTAAATTTTATCACAGCCTGTGTACCTCGAAACCTCCGTATCTCGAATTTTTCTTCTGTCCCGTGAAATTCGAGATAGACAGGTTTGACTGTAATATCAATATAAAGAAATTTTCACTTACGGATCCAAATCAAGTGATCACGTTGGATTTGCTACAGTTATTAATGATCGGATAATTTCAGGAAAATTAAATACCTCCTAATTCGTTATTACCTCTCAAATTAAAGCCATATTTACATCTGTAAAAGCAATAGCCCAATCATGCTATAAGAAATGAGTAATTTAAACTGACTCAATACGTTCAGTAGCATATATCACCAATTGCAATAACAACAGTCATCCTCTGGTAATTCAATCTTTCCTTTTATACAATAGCCTAAAATAAAATAACTTCCAAGTCTTTTTCTGTTAATCCTAGGTTATGTATGTATTACAGGGATTGAGGCAGCTGATACAGCTGCTAAAGCTGCAGATATTATGGTCGATGATCCTGTTCCTTTCAGCGATTCCTAAAATACCATTTGCGAAAGTTTTAACGCCCATTGGCAGCGGCTCTGGAATACTGAAACTCAAAATAAATTACATTCTATCCAGTCCTCTACGAAAGGTTTCAGGTTATTGCAGCTTTCCAGGAGACAACAAGTTATAATATGCAGACTCCTCATTGGTCACACCAGGTTCACCTACAAACATCTCTTGTGTCGTGAACCTTCTCCAATATGCCGAACATGTAATATTACCCAGCGTGACACATTCTTAGTAACTGCCCTAATTTTAACCGCAATCGTCATAAATATTTTAACCGTTTTAATCTAACTTTAAAGAAATTGCTAGGGGACGCAATCCACCCTAATTTTTTCCTTTTTCTTCAAGAAATCGGCTTTATATTTAGTGATTAAAACGTATGATCAATACAGAGTAAATTTTTTTGGAAAATATAAAGTATACAGTACTAATAATAAAAATTTTGACTCTTGAAGTGTCAATACGTTGGGTCACGTGGTTGGTTGGGCACTGTGGTTGATGTTTTCATCCGATCTAAATGATTATGGCTTACAATAAATACAAATATAAGTATTTTCTCCAAAATACTCTTTTTCAATTATGTTAAGAATTTCGTAAATTTTCAAATTTTTTTTTTTTTTTTTTGTAATACGAGGTCGCAATCAGTTTCGGAGTTTCTTTTTTTTTAATTTTGATAAATTTAAAATTAAATATTAGTAATTGCTTGATATGGCTTTAAAACACATGTTTCTCTTTAGATTTAGTGATTTTTCTTTGTCCTTATTTTTGTGTCTTCTTGTCCCATTAATTGTGTTTCTGGTTTTAGTCAAAATTGTGCGACGGTTTTTACTTTCGACTTATTATTCAGAAATTTAAGCTTCTTATATGTAAGAAGCTTACTCTCTTAAGATTGTTTTTAAAATTTTAGAAGTTTTGGTTTTAACATATATTTTTAAGCAAATACCATTGTTTGGCACATTATAGCCAATAAGGTTCTTGCGCCAAAAAAACACAATGCCACCAACTAGCCGACCAAAAACGAATGCAATCAAATTTGATAGGTAAAAAGAAGGAATAGAACCTGTTCCATTGAAGAGAAATTTAAAGTTGACAATCATCAAGTTGATGCGGTATGTTTCTTATGAATTATTTACTTCCTAGAATGTATAATGTAATTTGAAACTACCACGAAGATGAAGACGTTTTCCGAGTTTCTCACCTATTTTATTGCCTCGTTGTTGATTTGCCTTAAAACCCTCTTTGACTAGTATCAGAGAAATTTTATTTTATTTAATATAGATATATTTAATCGTGCTCCACAGTACACGGGCAAGATAACAAAAGTCAGCATGAAATTTACATCACAAAGAAAATTTATTCCTACCGATGAACTAAAAAAAATTATTATGTTCATCGGTGGGAATCGAGTCTACGACCTCCTCGTGGGGTTACAAGTGAAACACACTAAGTCAAAAAACAGCATGTTAATGGTAGGGCATTAATAAATTATCATTAATTATACGACTTAGTGTGTTTCACTAGTATAGCATTGCATAACAAAGATATGACTTGGTGGGTTTCACCAGTAGAAACAGCTCATTTTTGTGTGTAAGGTAAACTAAAAATCTGAAACTGAATAATTTTGACTTAGTATGTTTCACTTGTAACCCCACGTCCTTAACTTCACGCAGGCAGTTGCGTTTTTCTTGAGGCCTTCCTTCTCTCGTTCAAGCGGGTTCCTTATGAAGTGTAAAACAGTTTCTTTTACTGACTGCATCTGTCAGTACAGCACTATCGGAAGAAATATCGAAAAAAAAAAGGAGATAGGAAAAAAAGCTTATAATTAAGATGCAGTGTCCGGGAGGTCTTCTGGCCAATTCAATAAGTTTATCGAATCGGCCTTTAATTTCGGGATTGCATCCGGTGCTGATGTGAACCTAAAAAATCAGCTTAAAAGGTAAAAGACTAATGTAGTGCATTTTGAGCAATGTAAATACATTTTGATCAACTTATTATGACTTCTTCGGCTGTGTTTTTATTTGTAAAATAAAAATATTTTAGTATCGTTTGTTTTCTATTCTTCTGTGTAACGATCTCAATGAATTTGTAGTGTCACAGTCACATTTCTGGCTCCCCAGCTCGTGTGCAGTTCTTACTCTCGCATTCAGCAGAAAATTTGACCCTCATTCAGACAACAAAACCTCTTGTCAAGTCTTCAAGTAATGTAAAGTCTTCAATCTGCGGTTCTGGTGTCTGATCGAGAGTCAAACAAGCTGGTGAGTATGGTTGTAAGTGTTTTAATGATCTGACACACCCACACTTGCTGTTTGAGCATGTATACAGACAACCCTTTATAAACAGACAAAGGAAAAAGCTAATTCCTCTATTTTTCGAAACTCGGGAGTATTCTTTTTGACTAAATTGCATGTAATTTCTTAAAACCGTGTCAGCTTATTGTGCATAGTACTGGTTCTAAAGTTCAAGTTATTTAGAGAATACTAATACTATTATTAAGTCCCAATTCGAGTTATTGCCAGTTTCAGTTTGCATGCAACAAACAATGATTGAGGGTTTTTCCAAAAATAGCCGGAATTTAGCAAATACTAAAGAGGCGAATTCAGATTAGTGTGTGCGAAATGTTCTTTAAAACCATTAGGCATGCGAAACAAAGTGAAATAACGAGTTTTAAAACGTGGAGTAATGAGATTAAAATGCAAGGGAAGACAATGGCGAGTGAGAGCAGAAACAGATTTTTCACGACAGTTCCTACGTCATTGGCGGAGCCAGCCAATGGAAATGCGTTTTGCAGCTTATGCATTTCTGGTTGTGTGTAATGTGCTTTCCTTCTCGTAAATTTCAATTAATTTTGTTACTTTGATGTTTGAACATTCTTTCATGTTTTTGGAATAATCTTTATTTTCCATATCATATCTAGCAGTTTTATTTTATCATACTGGTTTATTTATTTATTAATTTTAAAAATAGTTTTGTCCTATACGTGTGAGCTTATGTTTTTATGTCTGCGAGTATTTAAAATTTAGCAAAATTCACATACTTGTTATTTTTCCTTAAATACTTGTTCTTTTGACACTTGAACTTTTAAGAGGAGGGTTGAGAAAAGAGCTCTTATTCTTAATAAATGTATATATATGCTGGTTTATATTAAATGCTTATGCGCTTATGATTATGTTGAATTATTTAATAAGTATCTTAGTCTCCACTCAATATGCATGATTGTTTCATGCATCTTTATTATTCATATACTGTTCATAATTGTTTCTCAAATCCTTATTATTTAAATAAATCTGCAATTGTAAATAAAAATTATTAATTGTGCATCTGTAAAGTGAACTCTCCCCCTCTCTTTCTCCATATATATATATATATATATATATATATATATATATATATATATATATATATATATATATATATATATATATATATATATATATATATATATATATATATATATATATATATATGAAAATTACGTGTCCTTGTGTTTGTGGCCAATGGACTCCTCAGCTACTGAACCGATTTGAACCAAATTTTGCACGCAGTTTCAGTTTGGTCCAACTTAAATGATAGGATAGATTTTATCTCAATTTAGGACGCAATATATTTTTTATTGCAAATTACCTATTTAGCTACCAGCTTTTCTGTATTCTTGGCTAAGACTTTTTTGACACCTCCATGGCTGAGCGACATAAAGCACACGTTCTGGCAGCTTCCGGAGCGCAGTAAACAGGTTGTAAGTTAGCGGGGCGTTGAGTGTTATTTGACTTTTTTGTGAAGTAAATTATAAACAAAAGCGTTACTTCCCTTGAAATTTATATGTGATAATCTGTCAGAAACGATTGTCACTTAACAGTTTTTACGCCTCTGAGGCTGAGAGGTGGAAAGCGCTTGGTGGGATAGCTCCTGGACTGCATTTAAGTGGCTGTTCTTCTTACTACTATTATATATACGAAAGTTTGTTTGGACGGATTTATGGATGTAGCAGTCAGTTGATAAGCAGTCCGAAAAAAATATCTTTTTAACTAAGCCTTTTTTGAGCCTCGTCGCCGGGCGACATAAAGCACATGTTCTGACAGCTTCTGGAGCGCAGTAAAATAGGTTGTAAATACAGAAACAATAATGGATGATTAATGTAGGTACTTATTTTTTTTTTTGTATTTTCTAATAAAAAAAAAACTTAATAAATTCAAAAATTTGCCTATTTATTGCCTTTAAGGCGGGACAGAGTTTGAAAAACAAAGGAATATCCAATAGCTCCAGCGTGAGGGATTACATGAGGTCTCAGTATCTTGTCTGCATACCTTTGGCCCGTCAAAGTGCCATTCCAAATGATATGCAGGCCCGTACGTCCGCCTATGCTGATTCCACCCCATACCACCCAACCAGCTCGTCTGTTTTGTGACCTTTCACGAACGAACGCGGGATTATTTCGAGTGCCCCTGCCCCTTCATACCAGAACAAGTCCGTTGTCACTCTCCAGACTGAATTGCAACCCCTCTGTAAACAGCACTTGGCTCCAACCATGTTGCTCCCAATTTCGATATTCAGCAGTCCGTCTTCTTCGGGCCACACAGTCGCGTGGGGTCAACAAAATTTAGACCATTGGCCTACGTGCATAGAGCCCTCCCTCATGAAACCCATTACGTACTGTTTGGCTGGACACCCTTCGTAATATTGCCAAGAGCAACTGCCTTTGCAGATGCGTAGCATTCTCTATTCTGTTTCGACGGGCTGTTAACCGTATATACCGGTCATCAGTTGCTGTAGTGGCGCATGGTCGACTTTGCCCTGATCGATGTCAAACATTTCCTGTTTCTTGGAATCGTTTCCACAGCCTTGCAACACTTCTGACGACTCCAACATCATCAGCGACACAACGTTGTGTTTACCCGGATTCCAGCCTGCCCATAACATGCCATGGCATGGATTCCAGTAAATCACGTTGTTGAGACATTCTCAAGTAACCTTGTCTACAGAAAAAAAAAATGTAAAAAAACTACTGCGCTATCGAATTTAACAGTTACGGCAATAAAACGGACGCTTCTGCAACATCCCGATTTCCGCACTTATCTTCTTTTCTGGTTTTTGGCCTCATTAACTTTAATTTGTTCATAAAATTATCTTATTCCGTTTCCTGGTAGGCTTTGAATTAAGAAGGATTCATTTTATGTTACTTATTGGTATACATATTTGCGTAATTTTGTTAAAACCATGTGCTCCCCTAATTGTTTTGAGCAGTGTATTTATTGCAGTGAAAAGATGGTAACACGTATTCAGTTAACTTAACAAACTAGTTACGTAACTATTTCGTACCATTTTGTTTTCCTGAGTCGAGAAGTATTGTTGTGGCGTTTCGCACAAGATTTCTTCCAGGAGCGTATTTTTATTCTTTGTCAAATCTGTTACCAAAGATTTTAGCATTAATTTTTACTTTTCTCAACTTTTACCCAGAAATATTGTTTATTATACAACTCTAAGAAAATGCATATTGCTCTTCAATTTTTAAATTCGACAACCTAGCCATAATTTGACATTTAGGTTGAAATGTCAAATCCGTTACTGGTCAAATCCGTTACCATATGTCAAGTCCGTTACCATTTAGTTTTTGATCAATATTTTAATAATCACAAACATCATTTTAAGCTTCAGAGACTTAAATAATTTCAAATGAAGTTGGTTCTAAGCGTTATGATATAGTTTAAAAGTAAGATTTCATATTGATTTTGTATGGTAACGGACGACAATATTCCTTGCAACTTAAAGTTTTACAACAGCATTTAAATACTTAATTATGCATCAAAGTGTACAACCAATTACTTTTTCACACACCTAAAATATGTGACAAAACATCTGTTAGTGTTTCTGAAAGAAAATAGCAAGTTGAAAAATTACTTAAAAATTCTGAAATGTAAGCATATGGTGAAAATGACCCATATTCTAGTAGTCAATATATAAAAATAGTATGTTGTATATACTTTTTTATTTATACAATTAAGTATGTAAAAAAAATATTCAAAATTGTCTAATTGTCCAAAATATTCAAAATGTACTTCTTTTATAAAGTACAGGTAGTTATCAAAATAATGGAAACACTTGAGATTCATAAGAAAATCTATCGTTCATCGCAAAATAAGCGATCAATTGTTCTTTAACTTTAGTCATACAAAATATAGACTTCACCGGACATTTCCACATTGAAATTAAATCACCCATGGATTTGAGGGACGACAAGAAGGGGGGTCGGAAGAAAACCGCTTTTTGACCATAACTCTTCGGAAGTAGCTCGGAATAAGCTATAAATTTTAGTAATTAATTAGCATACTATGCATAATTACTGTACAAATTTTTAGGAACGTACCACTCTTACTTCCAAAGATATGAAACATTTTTTAAAAAACAGCAATTTTATTTACAAATACAAATACAAATACAAATGTGGCGACCAGCAGCAGGCTCAGGGCCCAACTTGGCTGGTCCTAGTCAAATTAAAGACCCCAATGAAGATCAATGGCCCTCTTAAAGCCATCTACTCCATTGCTCTTTACCGCCTCTTCCGGTAAGCTGTTCCAAGTTCCCACTACCCTGCTAAAATAGTAATTTTTTCGAATTTCCAGGTTCGCCTGAGGTTTAAACAGCTTAAAACAATGACCCCTTGTCCTGCTTTCCTTGCAAAACTCCAACCCTGCAACATCATTCATTTTAATAAATTTAAATAACTGAATCATGTCCCCTCTGGTTCTCCTTTGCTCAAGACTATACATATTAAGCATTCTAAGTCTGGAATCATAGTCTAAATTAGAAAATCCATTTACTAACCTTGTAGCCCTTCTTTGTACCCTTTCCAATAAATTAATGTCTTTCTTCAGATAAGGAGACCAAAACTGAACAGCATACTCCAAATGAGATTTGAAGGGTTTTTGCGCATAACACGCAGAGTTTTTGATCAAACCTTATCAAAACTTCAGAAAAGATGACAAAATACAAGAGAAAGAACATACTAAAACGGTAAATGAAAATATTAAAAATCCGATGAGATATGAACGTTAAAAGGAAATAATTTTTCACGGCGCATGCGCGAACGACAGAAATTTATAATAACAAAAATATTGTAGCCTGGTTTATACTGCATCTTATAAAAAAAGTTCCAGTTGAATATCGCAAAAATTGAAAAAGATATTAGCGATCTAGTGAGCTGTAATTCATTCCTTCGCAGACAATACATAAATGGCGCGGGGTTGTACACAAATAGTGTAATGACAATCGAGCATTTTTTTCAATGTTAAATTGTTTTCAGTTTGAAAATTTATATTTGGCATAGAAGTCACATTTCGCCTATTCGGCCAAAAAGACCTTATACGTAGGTGTCTAAAAGTATCCGGACACCCCCTGAAACGTTGGTTTTGAAATATGACGCAATAACCTCTAATTTAAAAATAGCTTTTTGTGGACAGTCCCTCACTTTTTATGTATTGTCTGCGAATGAATGAATTACAGCTCACTAGATCGCTGATATCTTTTTCAATTTTTGCGATATTCAGCTGGAACTTTTTTTATAAGATGCAGTATAAACCAGGCTACAATATTTTTGTTGTTATAAATTTCTGTCGTTCGCGCATGCGCCGTGAAAAATTATTTCCTTTTAACGTTCATATCTCATATTTTATTTGCCGTTTTAGTATGTTCTTTCTCTTGTATTTTGTCAACTTTCCTGAAGTTTTGATAAGGTTTGAATAAAAACTCTGCGTGTTATGAGCAAAAACCCTTCAAATAAAATTGAAGTTTTTTAAAAAATGTTTCATATCTTCGGAAGTAAGAGTGGTACGTTCCTAAAAATTTGTACAGTAATTATACATATGCTAATTAATTACTAAAATTTATAGCTTATTCCGAGCTACTTCCGAAGAGTTATGGTCAAAAAGCGGTTTTCTTCCGACCCCCCTTCTTGTCGTCCCCGAAATGCATGGGTGATTTAATTTCAATGTGGAAATGTCCGGTGAAGTCTATATTTTGTATGGCTGTAGTTAAAGAACAATTGATCGCTTATTTTGCAATGAACGGGAGATTTTCTTATGAATCTCAAGTAGGGATGGACCGGATAGTGATTTTTCCGGATACCGGATATCCGTTGGCTCATCTCAAGCTGGATACTGGATATCCGGAATTGTGCCGCCGGATACCCTGCGGATATCCGGCATTACAATTACATTGCATGTTCGCTTATTTTTATGTTATGCAGGTTCAAAACAATAAATCAAAATTGTTTCTCGCATTATTTCTTTAAGAACATGTTAAATACTATGGATGCACCGATTAATCGGCCACTTTGCCTATTATTAATAATCGGCAAAATCGGGCCGATTAATCGGCCGAAAAATATTTTTTTTAATTTTATTCTTAAAGTATACCTTCACTAAGAAACTACGATAAATAATTTCATTAAGAGTAATAATAATCCTCACATTTGATTTAAAGTTTTTAATAAATTAATTCTCCTACTTTGAATAAATATACATAGACAATGTTGCAACATTTTTCATGTGGCGACAGTTTCCTCCTTAGTACAGTGTTTTAGATAACCTCTAATTTTCACAAAGAATAAAAGTCTTGAATTAAATTGCTACTAATTACAAAAAAAATTAAATTAAAAGTATTCCTAAATTGGAGTACAGACTCCCTTCCCCTTTTTCTGAATTTTTATGTCCAATTAATATAATTAACAATGTGTTAATGTAATGTTATTGACAATTATATGAAAATTGGTTCTAAGAAATTTGATAAAATATTGAAATTATTTTGTGAGAATTGGAAAAATGGAAAAAAAATCTTCTCTTAGAAATAAATTACTATTTATAAACTCGAAATTGTATAAGAGAAAAAACAGTGTTGTGGCAAATTGGTAGTATTAAAAACAATCATCCTTATCATTAATCGGCCGATTCTCAACGACCGATTAATCGGTAATCGGCCAATTTGCTTATCGGTGCATCCCTATTAAATACATTCAAATTAATTTTTAAAGCCTCTATTTTATTGTACAGGAGTAGCGCTACATATGAAATGAAACATTAGCATATTGTGATTTCTTTCTAAATTATGTATTTTTATCAAAAGAGACAAAACTTTAAAAGATAGAATTAAATATTTCTGTATATACTCAAAGTTTAAACTTTTTATTATTCTTAGTTTAAATTTTGAAGCTTTTCTGTTTCAATATCATTTCAATAAGTTTCTACGTAAATGATACAGTTATTAAATATTTCACCAATATTATATACCGATAATTGATTTACAAAAAAAGAAAGAAAAAAGAAAAAAAAAAAAAACTAAGCTCAACGTTGTTTTTTCGAATTAATACATATTTTATCAGAATTTTATGAATTTAAACTTCATTACAAAATAACACATTCTCTTATTTCTAATTTTGCAATAATATAAAGCAAAATTTTGTTTTAAAATTCTTTTTTTTAAAGAATAATACGCATGTAATTTTTCTAACATACAAGTTAAAGAAGAAAATATTAAAATAGGACTAGTGTGTTAAATAATAATAACAATAATAAACTTATACTCAAATAATCAGTTAAAATTTTTTTAACTCCAAAAAACAAAGGTACATATTTTCTGAAGATTCAAATCAGAAGTTTAAATATATTTTAAAGAGTTACGCTAAAGTTGTTCACTTTTTAAAAAACAAATGAGTGAACTTATACTTAAATAATCAACTTGAAATTTTACTTTAGTTCCAAAAAATTAAGATACACATTCTTAAAAGAAGCAAATTATCATTTTAAATACATTAAGAGTCATGCTAAACACATTCACTTTTAGAAAAACAAATTAATAAACTGATTCTTAAGCAATCACCTCGAAATTCAACTTAATTTTGAAAAATAAAGATATTCTTGGATGCAAATGTTATATTTATGGGTTATTCCAGCCAAAATAGTACAAATCATGTCTGAAATTGTCGAGTTAAGTTTATCAAATGAAGTTATTTTCGCCAACTAATCGTTGTTTTAAAAATTATTCTCTGTTTATTTGTGCATAATAAAGTGTAAATGGCTTGTATATGAGTCATTCATTAAGGGTTTTGAATAGTTTGACCACTTTGTGAAACAGAGGAGACAAATGAGGTTTGAAAAATATATTTCTAATCGCAAAGAAAAGTTAATTACAGAACAAGTATAAAATGAACTAAACATCCTAAAACTAATTCTGTCTGCAATTTCAAGAAAATTTTCATTTTTTGCACCATTAATGCGACTGTAACAGAGTGGACATCCCACAGTGCAAATTAACTATTATTCAACTTCGCAGAGATGGCCTATGACTCCTCCTTTTTTCAGGATTGTCCATTTTTAGGAAGGGGTGATACGCAGACGAAAATTGAGGAATGGGATTCACAATGGACAACTACAGCATCTCTTAAATTTTCCAAATTGTTATGCTATCTTATCAAAAATGATCTCCTAATTTCGAAAATCCAATTTATTTTCCACAAAAAATATTATTTAATTACTTATTAAGCATTTTAATCGCCCGAAAAGTGCCGCGAGGAGAAACGATCTCTGATTGGCTTGACGTCATTCGTGCCTGACGTACACCACGCCCCTCTCCTTCGCAATACGTTTTTCAATGCGAGTGAAACGCTGATGCTTCTTTAACTTGATTATTTCTTACACACAATTAACATTTGAAGTAAATCTTTTATTTACAAATATTATTGTGTGAAGAAACAATTATTCTAGACATTGATAGTTTGGCGCAAATAACAGAGGGAATGATTATGTAGTTCTTATCACTGCAAAGCAGCAGTTTTCTTTTTGGCTGAGATGTGAAAGCTCAGGGGTATTATTTTCTGATTTGTTTTTCATTTTGCAACGTTTAAATAAGTCCTGAAAGGAAATTTTCAGGAGAGTAAAATATACAGTCGACGCTCGTTATAACGACCACACGTTATAAAGACCATCCTAATATAACGACCGGTGAGAAAACCCCCAACTGTATCCCAATATACCCTATGTTCTACCTCTTATAGTGACCACTCGTTATAAAGACCGTTTTCTAACGGAGACGGTCGTTATATCGAGCGTCGACTGTATATATTTTTTAAATCTAAAGCCTATTTCTATCAGCTTGATTCACACTAAAAAGTATAAAATAAAATATTTCATTCCTTGATAACAATGCTAAAAAATTTCAGTTGAACTTAATGCATTTGTATTTAGCTAAATGCTAAAGCAGCCAATAACATTAAAATTAATATTGATATAAGAAGAAAAATAGGCGGTAAGGTATAAGCTCTTAAGCAGTAAACCGCTTATACCTTCTTTTGAATTTTTATTTGAAATTTTAGTGGTTGATTTGGCATTAACCGAAATATACTCGTAAATCTTAAAATCAATTGAAAATTTTTAGTAATGTAATCAAATAATGTAAGAAATCAAATACTTATTTTATTTTATACTTTTTATTGCGAATCAAACTGATGGAAATAGTCTTTAGATTTTTTTTTTTTTTTTTTTGCTGTTTATTTAAAAGTTGTTTCGTTTTGAAATTTATTTGAAGCAAATGATTTTGAAATGTAACTTAAAATAAAACTAAGATATTAACTAAAAAATAATAACAATAGCAATAATAAAGAAAAAAACGGTTTTGACTTTAATTTTAACATAAATGTACTGCGCATAAAAATGTACTGCGCATAAATGATTTGCACCTTCCGTCAATCTGTTTTTTAAATTTGCTAACAAAATATTTGCAGGTACTATTATTTTTCATTGTATCTGGAAATAATTAAAATGACATTAGGGCAGAGAAAGTAAACTAAGAAAGTCTTTAAAATCGGGGTGGATTTAGCGGTTGAGTTCGTAAGTTCGTGTCTTGACTACCATTGATTGATGGATAAACAACCACTACCACGTGCATGTGATTTTAATCTTCCCTTACAAACAAATTAATAATTATAAAAATGTAAGGAAAGATCTCGAAAAAGTTGCGACGAAAGTTGTACAGTACTTTGAAAAATAAATAACCTTGACAGGAAAACTATTGCAATAATGTTTTATATAAATCGATGTGTACAAGAAAGTAAGCTTGGAAAATTCATACATTTGTTACTTAAAGAGAGATACCTCTTTATTATTTTTTTTCCTTTTGAGAATTAAACAAATGCAAAATCATGAGCAAAACAAATCACTTTTCATAATTTAAAAAATCACTTATAATTTCTACAAATGATATCTGAAATTGCCTTCCTGCCTTCATTCCATGCCGATAATATGCTTTCAAAGCAGTATCAATTCCTTGGTCATAATTGTTTTATGTTAATGTCTTGGTGTTGCCTGCTGCTTATCTAAAACGAATGTCGTAGTGACCACTGACCACCTGCAGGGCTGCAGGTGTCAGATCTTTCAAAATTCCTGGAAAGTGCCCTTCCCCTTAATCTGTACATTCTTCACTTCCCTAGGGTAAAAAGGAGAATTCTCGGAAATTCAAACAAAAGTGTAAGTGCAGGGTAAGAAAAGAAGTTCCTTCTGAATATGCTTCTTAGTTAATGTTCTTTTTGGGAGTTAAGATGTGGTTTAAAAACTAATCATACCACGATCCCAATTCGCAAAAACCATAATTTTAACACAAATAACTAACAGATCTTCCAATTATTTAACTACAAACCGTGAAAATAATTCTATCTTTACCGAAAGCTTACGGATATTGAAGAAAGACGGGGGAATAAAGCGCGATTCACATAGCGAGCGAAACGCTTTCGCGAAGCGAACTTTTCCCCTCGAAACAGGTTTTCGGAATGCGTTCCCATGACAACGCGGCGAAAATTCGCCTGTCGCGAGCGATCTAGCATGCTAGATATTTTCGCGTGCGAAAGGCGAAAGAAATTTGGCAAAGAGAGCGCCAGCCAGTTAGAGGGAAAGCGCCATCTTTGCTCTGTTTTGACCGCGTGGACATTCGATTTCATTGGCTCTCGCGAGTTGGGCGCACTTTATCCTTAGTGGGTGAATACCATCACGTGACTTTCGCCCGCATCTAGTATGAATGATCGGAATTTTTGACCAGCGAGCGAAAAACGCTTCGTTCGTTCGCGTCGCTCGCAATCTGAATCGGCCTTGAATCGGAGCGCGATTCACATAGCGAGCGAAACGCACTCGAGAAGCGAACTTTTCCCCTCGAAACAGGTTTTCGGAATGCGTTCCCATGACAACGCGGCGAAAATTCGCCTGTCGCGAGCGATCTAGCATGCTAGATATTTTCGCGTGCGAAAGGCGAACGAAATTTGGTAACGAGAGCGACAGCCAGTTAGAGGGAAGGCGCCATCTTTGCTCTGTTTTGACCGCGTGGCCATTCGATTTCATTGGCTCTCGCGAGTTGGGCGCACTTTATCCTTAGTGGGTGAATACCATCACGTTACTTTCGCCCGCATCTAGTATGAATGATCGGAATTTTTGACCAGCGAGCGAAAAACGCTTCGTTCGTTCGCATCGCTCGCAATCTGAATCGGCCTTTAACTGGGGAGCTGGGGCGCGTAAGGCACATCTCACGTCACAACTCGAGAGTCACGTGACACCCAGTTTCAGCTGAAAACGAAACTAAGCTGTTTTTGCTTGTAAATAACTTTTAAAATAACGCACTGAAATTCGGGAAAAAATGTTTTTCGACCTTTTTAGGTCATTCTGAGTGTATTAAAATTAAAAACAAAAAATGCTGTCGTTGTCTATTGCGGCATTGGTTATAAAGCTTGAATACGTCACCTTGCTTACCTTTAATTGGTCTCCCAATTTGAGAAATTAGCCAAAGAGGAAAATATTTTAATTTTTGCACAATCGAGAAAGATTTCTCATTGGATACAAGAAAGTAGGTGGGTCTTGGCTTTATATCTTTCCGCAGCCATTGGCCATTGACAGCAACGCATCCAACTGTTCATTTAAAGTTAAAAACAAAATGGTAATATAAGGGTTGCAATAAAGAAAGCAAAGACTTGTTTTCACTTCCTCGCCAAATGCAGGTGTGGCTCGAAGAATTATTTAATATTTCATAAAACTTATCACTTCGCCAAAATGTCGCTAAAGTTGCAAATATGGCACACTGGAGTTTCTTCCTTCTCTACCTATTTTAAGGAATGGACTCGTTTTCTCATTTGATTGACACCGGCCATCTCGTCGCGGTTGAATTATATCATCAGCAAAGAGTTTTAGGCTTATCTTAGCTGCTGACTATAGAACTCAATGCATCAAAGTAATCACAGCAGATACATTACTTGTACTTCTTTAAAAAATATCACATTGAATGCAACTGCTTATTTTCTTTCTGAAAGGCTTGTGACAGAGTGGACAGTTCGAAACATAAAAAATCAGCAGAAAGGGTGTCAGAAGAATTTTTTGTTCTGTGCATTGCAAATGATTTTGTTGTTGCATTTCAGCTTAATCTGAAATTGCATTTTAAGTCCTAGGGCAATTCCATCGTTACAGACGTAACAATCGCAGACTTTGAACACAAATAATTCTGGTTTGGGCTGATGAAAGTCTTCAATTTTTTTTCCTGTTGTGTAACTTGATAATGTTTATGCTACATTAAATTTGCGTGCAGATTGCTTAACTACAAAAAAATACAGAAATTAAAAACTGCCTGTTACAGACGTAATTCACAAAACAGCAAAAACTCGACTATGTCATACAACTTACAATATTCCTCTGAATTATACGGAAATTTTGAACTTTTTTTTTTAATACGTGTTCTAGAGACTTCAAGCTTTCTAAAACCATAAAGATTGTGTGGAAAATTTGTGAAAAAAATTCATAAACTTGTTACGGACGAAACAAAGTGGTGTTACAGACGTAACATCTCTGATTTGAAAGCAGAAAACAGTATTGTAAAGCAGGAATAAACAAAGATTTTTGTGCTAAAACAATACAGTAGCATTAATTAAAACATTATTTGAATATTTTAAGTTATACTGTAACAGTTTTAGAAAATTTGGGTAAGTCTGGGGGAGTTGAGAGCATATGCCGATATGTCAATATGTAACAATAAATTAATGCATCTTAATACAATTATTTCCAAGAAAGATTGACACAAGAAAAGTTCAGAAGGGCCTTCACACAAATTTATTTATTTGTATTCTTAAAATTAATGCATAATGGGGCTGCTACATAAAAAAATCGGGAAAAGTAAATTCCTCCCTGGAATCAGTGATTAATCTTAGGAGAACTTAAAAATTTGAAAATGTTGGATCATATAGCAGAATACTAGTACCAAACTAAAATTTAACCTTCTTGGTGACAGTTGGTCAATTTTGATAATTTTTTTTGAATGAAAAAATGTGTCCTTTTTCGTCCGACGTTCTCGAAATTCGAACGGCATTTTCGTATTCTGTTCGAAAACAATGCATTTCACGGGCTTTTGGCAAATTCGCGATGTTAGCCCACAGTTTTTCCAATTTTGGCGTCAGCTTTAAAACATTTTCCTGGGGCATATAAATAATTTTAACTTTTTCTGCAATGGAGTTTGCACACTGAAAAAAGGAAAGAGCGTCGTTGACAAATGCTGTTCTAGATCTTACTCTCTGCCAAACCTGCTGCTTGACCATACCCCCAACTCCATCCACAGCTCCCTTTCCATGTGACGTAGCAAAAAAATGCCAGTTGAGGTATAAATTATAATCAGTTATACCATATGTGTATTTTATTAATCTTAAGAAATAAATTTCAATTACATGCCGACATGTAATTAAAAATTTCAAAATCAGAATACCAGAAACTTTAGTACTCTTACCATATTATGCTATATACATGTATTGCTCATCCTGTGCTTTTTACCTATTTAATTGGAAATTTACTTTTGCTACGGACGTAACATAGAGCCATTTTTTATGTCCGAAATGTTACGTCTGTAACAGCATTAATTTAAAAACTAAATCAGTTGCAATATTTTTAACTATGGTGGGCAATTACTCTAAGAATTTGCCAAAAAGACCATTAAGGGTTTTTTTAAATTTTGATTTTTTAGAACGTAATGACAACTTTTGCTTCTTTTTTGTTACAGACGTAACATCAAACTTCTTTTTTTCAAACTTCAATTACACCATTTAGATCAATTCAAAAGAAACTAATGAATGCATATTATTATAGTACCGTCTTAGTAGTTAAAATTGTGCTACAAGTAGTTATTTTTGTTTTTATTTTTCGATGAGAAATATGCATTTGAAAATGTGTTCTTTTTTCTGATTTTTACAAGTTCGTGAATATAGTACTTCCAACTAAGAAAACAAGTATTATTCTAACTCTCACTAAAAAATCAATGCAGGATTCTTAAAATATACATCTTAAGCTTTAAAATGATGTATAACATAGCAACATAACTTCAATATGAATTTTCGACCAATTGGTTTCACTTTTCATGGAATGGCCCCCTAGCAATTTAAAGCTGGGGCAGATCATTTTTTCTTTCTTTTTCCAAAGTTTTTTTTTTTTTTTTGAGTCCTTTATAAATGACTTATGCATAAATAAGTAATACTTGGTTACACACAATTAGATGGAGAACAAATTAAAAAATACAATTAATTGGTGGTAAATATTAAAAATAATTACTAAAATTCTGAAGAATCGGGACTGATTTGTAACATTTTCGCTGAAATGATAGGTTATTTATTGCATGTTATTTTCAATTATAATAAAGCAATAATAGTGGCAAAGTAAAAAATCTAATTACAACATCATTAGGTGTAAATAGATCGCAATTTTTGTTAGAAGTACAAAAACTAAAAATCAAAGAATTCAATAAATAAAATTATCTGAGAATTTATATTAAAAGCTACTGCGATTAACTTTTATGAACTAACGATATGATCGTAAGTTTTTTTCAACCTTTTGTCGCACATTAATCCTTGAAGGTTTGTAGCTTTTTCTTTTTAAATATTTTAGCTAAAATATTTTTGAAAAGATGAAGACAATCATACTTTATCTGGAAATTGTGAAAAATCAAATATGCAGAATGCTTCCATGTCCAGTACAAAGTCGAAGGAATAACATATAATTTTTGTTTTAGAAGCTAAAATTGGTAAAAAAGAAAGACGAAATGTAATTACATCATCTAAAAGGTTTATCAAACAATGAATTTTTTAACTGGGATTTTTGTAAAAAAGAAAATATTCAATTAGGTCCTCACATACCCTCACATCGATCCCGAATATCTTCCATATCAATACCGGATACTTTGCCGGATATCCTGCAAAAATCTTCCGGACATCCGTATCCGGAGCAGTCAGCCGGATCGGATATCCGGAAGTACCGGATACTTAAAATAATAGCAGGATAGGCCGGATACCGGATAGTTGTCGGATATCCGGTCCATCCCTAATCTCAAGTGTTTCCATTATTTTGATAACTACCTGTATTTCATACTGAATTTCTCGAAAACCGCTGATAGTTCTGAAATTGCGTTTCCTTGCAAATTACTATTATGTGATTGGTCAACTAAAAACATGACACAATTTTTCTCTAAATATTTTATTATGGAAAAAAACACCATGGATCAAGTCTCCCTAGTTTCCACTACACAACAAAGTGAAAATTCACAGTCCCCTGCCTAGTTATACAAGTCAGGGGACTTACCCCCTATCATGATTTATCAGAAAAACACAAACTTCAACTGGCCCGCTTTCAAAGCAAAGTATTAGATTCATTTTCTGAGCAATAGTATTATAATAATACGAACAGTTCAAAAAACACTACCCGGACAGATTTCGTGTGGAAAATGACAAATTTACAGAGAATCGCCCATACATCTATAAGTATTTAACAACTGCGGATACTTTAATTGCTTTGTCAATTGTTTCAAAATTTCAAAATTATTCTAGTTATCGAGAAATGCGTAAAATCTCGTTTCATACAGACAAATGGAAAGGACAAAGGATCAGCTAATTCTGACAGGCCATTAGAGAGTCCAACCGAAACTAGGGACCAGGACACATGAGTTGGTTCCTGAGCAGTAATCACTAGTCACTGAGTAGCGATTTGTGTCCTGCATGAAGATGAATGCTATTTTGTACTTGTGTAATAATTTCCTGTATTAAACTGCATTATAAGCGTCTGGCCAGCGAAGTTTGACCGATCGAAAAGTGAAGGAGAGTATTTCAGAATGTCAGCGGGAGAACGTCCTCTAAAATTACACCGGATCTGAGTATTTGGGATGAGGAGGATATTCACAGAAATATTCGTAATGGTTTTGAGGAGGTAGTGATTCGTTGTCGTCATGGAAATACGAGATACTTTTTAGTTATCGAATTCAGCTCATTGTATTGAAATACAACAGCTAAATCTGCCCCAAAATGAGTAAACTGTGAGTAAGTATCACTTATGTTACGTCATAAGCTGCAAAAAATAAGCTGCTGATTTTGCAATATAGTACTGGAAGCATTAAAACTAAAAATTACATTAATAAACTAAAATTAGCAAATTTGCAGTTTTACCATAAAATTAACTCTATTATACATTAAAAACAACAGTATAATACTGACAGCAGAGGTTCCAAGTAGGGATGCACCGATAAGCAAATTGGCCGATTACCGATTACCGATTACCGATTAATCGGCTGTTGATAATCGGCCGATCAATCGGATGAGCCGATTAATGATTAGGATAATTGTTTTTCTACTACCAATTTTACCATCACTGTTTTTATCGCTTATACAATACCAAGTGTAGAAATTGTAAGTAATTTATTTTTGGGAGAAGATTTTTTTTTCCACTTTCCCAGTTTTCACAAAATATTTTCAATATTTTATCAAATTTCTTAGAACCAATTTTCATATTAGTCTCAATAATATTATTAACACAGTGTTAGTTATGTTAATTGGAAATAAAAATTTATAAAAAAAAAGGAGGGGAGGGGGAGTGTGTGGTGAACACTCCAATGTAAGAGTATTTTTAATTCATATATTTTAGTAGTTTTATTCAATACTTTGATTCTTTGAAAACTAGAGGTTATCTGAAAACACTGTGCTCAGGAGAAAATTATCACCACATGAAAAATGTTGCTTCATTGTCTATGTATATTTATTCAAAGTAGTAGAATTAATTTAAAAAAACTTTTTTCAACCGTGAGGATTATGATTACTGTTAATAAAATTATTCATCATAGTTTCCGAGTGAAAGTATACTTTAAAGAATAATATCTGAAAAATATTTTTCAGCCGATTAATCGGTGCATCTCTAGTTCCAAGTTAAAACTAAAATGCTCAGTAATAAACTGTAAATTAGCAATTTTACACTTTATTACGGTAAGTTTAGCAATTTTTCATCTTTTTACTATACAATTACCTTTATTGTATTTGCGATTCTCTATAAACTCGTCATTTTTCATACGAAATCTGTTCGGCACGTTTTTTTTAAATGTTCGTATAATTATAATACTATTGCTCAGAAAATGAATCTATTACTTTGGTTTGAAAGAGGGCCGATTGAAGTTTGTGTTTTTCTGATAAATCATGATAGGGGGTAAGTCCCCCGCCTAGTATAACTAAGCAGGGGATTGCGCCAGGTGATTATGTTTTTGCTCTTTGTTGCGTAATATCAACAAAACTAATGGAACATAATTAGTTACGAGACTACCTATAAATGTAGGCACAAATCGTGGACATAATAACTAATATGTTTTATAATTAAATTAATTGACATTAATAAAATCACTTCCCAGAGGAATGTTTTCGCAACGACCCTGATGCTCACTTTCATCACAAATGTGGCTCTCAAATTAAGCAAAGTAGCGTTTCAACACCGTTCTCGGCGATTTCGGCAAATTCACACTGATTACTTTAAACCTCATGCGAAAAAGAATTTGCAAAAGTTATAGATTTTTCGTATTGCAGCTTTGAATTTGTGGCAGGGGACTGTTTGAAAAAACTCCGGACAGAATTTACATGACAATTTTAAGTTTTAGAAATCGTAATTATACCTTATTTCATAAGAAAAATATAGCTTCATTATTCTATTTTTAGATATTAATTGCCAAATTTATGTAGTGTTAATAGGTTTTTTGAAATACTCTTTTTAACAGTAAGACTATGGAAATGGGACAGTCAGGGGCTGTGTTTTTGGCGCTTAGATATTTTCTAGAAAAAAAAAATTAAATTGTTATCACTCTTGTATTAAGAGCGATAATTACTTTATTATACTTTATTATTTTTAAAATACTCAGTCCGGACAGCCAATTACCAGTTTACAGAGAATCGCCCATATTTTAAAAACAATATAAATTTTTTGCAGTGTATCAGAAACGAATTTGTTTGCATCAATTATAATTTTATCTTTTAAGTAATGTTCATTTAGGGGAAAAGTTTCTCTATCAAGTTCCTCACGTTCAGAAAGTTTAGAAAAACCTATTTCGTGTAACATTAATGTAAATTATCCAAAAATATAACTGACACAACTTGAATTATCCCAAGAGCTAGGTGTTAGTAAAAAGTCTCAGAGAGAAGTGTTATTTCTAAGAGAGAAGGAGAGAAAGAGGGAAGGAGAGATAGAGAGAGAAGGAGAGAGAGAGAGAAGGAGAGAGAGAGAAAGAAGGAGAGAAAGAGAGAGAGAGAGAGTTAGCTTACACATATTTAGACTTTGGTTTAAAATGATATAGTTGACAGTTTTCTCCAAATTTATGAATTGAATATTGACAGAAACTCTCGGTATATCAAAAAAAAAAAAAAAAGTATAAAAAGGGGATTTTCGTCAATACGTTTAAGACCCAGCGATAGGAATCGCATTAATTTTTATCGCTTTTCTTGATACTATTACACTGCGATGCAAAAGTTTAGACAAAATGAAAATATATGATTAAAAAGAAAACTATTCGGTGAAATGCTTTCAAATTTCTACTGCAGGTAGACAATATGGTCTTAAATACGTGTCTGGAGTTTTGAAAAATATAACTGAAAGGAAAACCGGAAATTGCAAAAGACATTTTTTTTTCATTGCTGCAAAAGTTCAGACAAAAGTCAGATTTTATGGATATATCCCTTGAAATGTGATTGGTGGAGGTAAGGCGTGACATTTTTCTTCAACTATAAAGTGCAGAGAGCGCTCAATGAATAATGAAAATCTTAAACTCTCTGTAGTTCTCGTGTAATAGAAGATGAAAGAGTTTGAAAACCGAAATTTGAAAGTGAACGCATTTTGTTAATTTTTAGTCTTTTAAATCGGTCGTAGTATGGTAGTACATCGTTTTTTACTTCGTGGAGAGCAAATTTAGACACACGTATTCATCAAAAATGCCAAGAAAAACTATATTTCTTATTTATGAAGGAATTGAAAAAACGGCTCAAACTGACGATTCGCCCCTTAATCCTACAAAACTTCAACTTGGGTCAAAAAAAGCATGTGGCAGCATAAGTAAATGAACAACTCAATCAGGATACATAAAAGAGCAAAGAATTGTGTGTGAGTCTTTTCAGACACAGTGTCCCAAAGAAGCCAGATTTTAATAGTCAAAGCAGCACAGCATATGCTCATCGGATCTTTTCTGAAGTCACGCTAATAGAATTATAATCCATCTAGACGATCCAAATTTTAATAATTTTCATCAGAGTAAGTAGCATTCATTTTTTAGTCATGATGATACATGTGCTGCTTTTCCCATTAAAATTTGGCTTATTCGGGAAGCTATTCCCGAAAAGGTTTTTAAGCACAATTCTTTGTTTTTTTATGCATCCCGATTCAGTTGTTCATCTACATAGTTTTCTTTTTATTCATATATTTGCATTTTGTCTAAACTTTTGCATCGCAGTGCATTCTAATTCTGGCTTAATCTCTGGTTGCTATTTTTGCAGAACTGAATTCGGGAATAATCACATACAATCAAATATTTCTACTATTTTATCTGTATATTATAACTCATTAGGACAACTGATAATAATCTATTGAATGTATTTAAATGCATGCATGTTTAGTTACCTGTTTCCACAATACTACTTATCTGTGATTAACATAGACAGTGCTAATCATTTGTGACTTGTATGGGACTCCAAAATTATCTTGTATTAAATCAGGAATTAGTGTGGTAATATTTTAAAATTTCTGTTTCGCGTTAAAGCAAATTTTATTCTAGGGTCATTCTACGTCAAATCGCCTAAGGCTATGTGCCGTCATGTCTCGGATTTTGTTCAATATTTTTTTACGGATAGATACCTATGAGATAAACTCAAATTATTTTTTTTAGATTTTTTGAATAAAAATTTAGGGTCGTAGAATTTTTTGAAATTTTGATTTTTTCAGAATTTTTGCTTTTTTATTTTTGGTATGCATTTTGAAAAAGCTCTATAACTTCCTCATTTTTCATTCAATTAAGCCAGTTTACGTATCATTTTAAAGCTAATTATTTTCTCCTTCAATATTAGTGACAAAAATGAGATTGTGAAAAATAGAATTTTGCCAATGGTCGTCTGAAGTCCGATTTTGTGTTTTTTTCAATTGGTATGTTCGATAGGTCATATCTCCGGAGTACCAACTAAGAACTGCCCAATTTTTTTTTTTCAGTGATGACAACATCATATACTTTTTATGTATAAAAAATTAGGAGGGTGTTTTTTGTTGTTTTGGAATAAAAAATTCAAGTGTGTTTTTTCAGTTGGTATGATTAATAGGTCATATCTCCGGACTACCAACTAAGAACTGCACGACACTTTTTTTTCTGTTATGACAACATCATACTCTTTTTATTTATAAAAAATTAGGAGGGTGCTTTTTGTAGTTTTGGAATAAAAAAATCAAACGTGTTTTTTCAGTTGGTATGATCAATGGTCATTGGTCATATCACCGGATTACCAGTTAACAACTGCGCCATTTTTTTCTATAATGAAAACATTATAATGTTTTTATGATCAAGATATTAGAAGGGTGTTTTTTGTTGTTCTGAAATTTAAAAAAATATTGAATTTTTGAAACAAATTTCTTTAAAAATTAACTTTTCGATAAGTTTAAAAATTCCGTAAAATTAAAAAAAAAAAAACTATGCTATCACAAGGAAGACCACAACATGGCAGCTGAATGGCATTTCTTCGCCACGAGTCATGGCAAGAATGCATGCGATGGAGTAGGGGGCACAATAAAACGGCTTGCAATAAGGGCAAGTCTTCAAAGAACTGTCGAAGGACAGATTTTAAATGCACTTGATCTATTTCAATTTGCCTCTCAAAACATAAAGGGGATACAGATGTTTTCCGTTACAGCAGTGGAAGTGGTTGCAAATGAAGATTTTTTAAAGCAAAGATATGAAAGAGCCTTAATAATAGTAGGCAGCAGAGAGAATTACTTCTTCAAGCCATTAGACACGAAGGGTACATTAGTGAAGAAGGTTTCTGTGTTTGAAAAACCTTTTGTTGCCACTGTCGGAACATCGTAGAAATAAAGATTGTTATTCATGAAATTTTTATGCTTTCATTTGATAACAAATTATAAAATGTTGCGTAGATTTCAGACTAATGGAAACCAAATATAAAATTTTTCCAAACACCAAGAGCTCTCGAGTCTTTGTCAAACTATGAATGAAAGTATATTTAAGGACATTTCAGTTTACTTTATCGTAATTCCTTTCGGTTGATGGAGTGGCGAGCAAATAATTACTGAAGAGTAAAATAATTATGCAGCAACTTTTCACTACCAAAGCATGCAAGCAATAGAACAATATTAAACTACCATCAAGTATTTGAATGTAATAAATAGGATACATTTTTATCTGCTTGTGACGTGTGATGCTGAGTGAATCTCAAATTTAAGTTTCAAAAGTTGATTTTAAAGTAAAGTTTTTTGAAAAAAAAAAACATGTTAGATTTTTATTTCAAAATAACAAGAAAACTTCCTTCAAATTTCTTGATCATAAAAACATCATGATGGAAGAAAATGGCGCAGTTGTTAACTGGTAATCCGGAGATATGACCTATTGATCATACCAACTGAAAAAACACGTTTGATTTTTTTATTCCAAAACTACAAAAAGCACCCTCCTAATTTTTTATACATAAAAAGGGTATGATGTTGTCATAACAGAAAAAAAAGTGTCGTGCAGTTCTTAGTTGGTAGTCCGGAGATATGACCTATTGTTTATACCAACTGAAAAAACACACTTTTTTATTCCAAATTTTTTATTCCAAAACAACAAAAAACACCCTCCTAATTTTTTATACATAAAAAGTATATGATGTTGTCATTACTAAAAAAAAATTGGGCAGTTCTTCGTTGGTACTCCGGAGATATGACCTATTGAACATACCAATTGAAAAAACACAAAATCTGACTTCAGACGACCATTGGCAAAATTCTATTTTTTTAAATCTCATTTTTGTCACTAATATTGAAGGAGAAAATAATTAGCTTTAAAATGATACTTAAACTGGCTTAATTGAATGAAAAATGAGGAAGTTATAGAGCTTTTTCAAAATGCATACCAAAAATTAAAAAAAAAAATCTGAAAAAATCAAAATTTCAAAAAATTCTACAACCCTAAATTTTTATTCAAAAAATCTAAAAAAATTAATTTGAGTTTATCTCATAGGTATCTATCCGTAAAAAAATATTGAACAAAATCCGAGACATGACGGCACGGCCGACTATTTACATTAGGCGATTTGACGTGGAATGAGCCTCTAACTACTCTTAGCTTGATATTAATATGTCACATTTTAGATCAATATCTCAGTTTGAGCTCGACTACAGATACCAAATTTGCGCTTAGCACGGATTATTCCAAACGGTACATAAGAAGGACGAAATTGCAATCTCCGGATGTCGTGTCCAAGCTGTTGTTACATTGCCTGTACCTCTGATTTAGAATTGAGGGGGTGACTTTAAAACTCAACGGCAAAAACAGCAAAAATAAGGAGGTGAAGGTAGAGTTGATTTTTTGGCAGTTTTGTGTTTTAAAATCTATATTTCAATCCAATCATTATAATCATTCATTAACTATTTTATTTTAATTTAGAAGCGAGAGATTTTTTCAGTTACTTTCTAAAATTACGAAATGAAAGAGAATCGCTAAGGCACGGTAAAAGAACTATATTCCCCCCAATAAAATAACGAACTCTATTTATAAAAAATGATTAATATCTTCAGCTGAGTTAGACAAGCCTATTAATAATGTAACAATGACACATCACTTAGTGTTGAAAAATTATTATATTTCATTATTCTTAAACAACCTCCATCGGTTCAGTGCGTTCTAGTAAAAATAAAGTGCATTTTTGATTATCAATATCGCTGCATTAATATTTTCGTTTCGTGAAATGACCTTTATTTTTTGCTTGTTTCAAAATGATTTATTGGTAAGATTAATGGTGCGTTTTATTTTACGGCTATGGTAGATTTCTTTATATTTTTTAACTTGCTAATGAACTGAAATTATACTTTTCCTTTCATGTAACTACTTTTCATAAGTTGTAATGTGTACATCACCGTAATAGTTTCAATTTCAAAGTAAGTGCTGCAAAAAATAGCCGGATATTTAAGTGCATTTTTTCATTAATACTAGGGATGCACCGATTAATCGGCAGTACCGATTAATCTGCCATAATCGGCCACTTTGCCGATTATTAATAATCGGCAAAATCGGGCCGATTAATCAGCGTAAAAAATATTTTTTAAATATGATTTTTTAAAGGAAATCTTTACTAAGAAATTATGATGAATAATTTTATTAACAGTATTAATAATCCTCACCGTTGATGTAAAGTTTTTAATACATTAATTCTCCTATTTTGAATAAAAATACACATAGTTAATGTAGCAACATTTTTCATGCGTCGATACTTTTCTCCTTGCTTTTAGATAATCTTAAATTTTCACAAAGAATAAAAGTCTTGAATTAAATAGTTACTAATAATTGAAAAATTGAAATTGAAAGAACTTCAAAATTGGATTGCTCAATGCTCACCACGCAGACTCCCCTCCTTTTTTTTTTTTTGAATTTTCATGTCTAGTTGTTTACATAATTAGCAATATTTTAGTGCAATATTATTGACAATAATATGAAAACTAGTTTAGAGAAATTTGATAAAATGTTCCTTATGTTGAAATTCCGTTCTAATGAATGTGAACCAGTTGAGTGTCGACGTGATTATTGGTCATGAATTGTGTCGACTCTATTATTACGTTTTTATGTTTACATAAACAGTAAAGCAGTTTTTCATTTCTTGATTCTTTGGTCATCACTAAACTCTTCTGTTCACTACAAAAGTATTCCTGTTTTTTTACTTCCTAAGCAAGTACATTTTGTACTCGTTTATTTTGTTCCTTCTTGCATCCTTAGTAAGTGTTGCTGAAATTCTTTTCTTCATAAGCTTTTTTTTAAACTTTCTTTTAAGCTCAAACTACGTATACGCAATACGTAATACTTTGTTGCAACAACATTTATTTTATCTTTTATCACTTATTTCACAATACAAAGTTAAATCGTTTATTTCTGGAGATCGTCCTAAAACGGTGTCCGGGTTTAACAAGAGGAAGGGGTGGTTAATTAAACTGTGACAGATTGCGGCAGGGCACAAAAGCATTATATGTAACAACTAGCGGTACCCGCACGGCTTTGCCCGTGGTATAAAACTAAAACATCATTTAGTAATAAATTCATATCGCAGAAAGAATACTCAATTTTAGTTGTAATTCAACTATAATTCCTTAATAACAATTTGTTTGTGTGTTATAGTGTGGTAGGGGAGGGTAGCTTGAATTGTTAAACATTGAGAAAAAGGGATGGAGGGGGGGGGCAAGTATGTTGGAAAAAAAGTGTTGCGCCATTTATGCTCATACCCTCATGAAGCTTTGAGAAATATGACCAGATTAAGTATAATGCGTCGCTGCAGGCCCGTCATTTCACGTTTTTAGAGAGGGGGGGGACAAAGGGTGCAAACACAATGCAATTTCATCGGAAAAAGCAAATACCAAGACCACTTATATATTAACTGATTTCTCAAATACAGGGGGGGGGCAATTGACCCCCCCCCATCCTGACCCCCCAAATGACGGGTCTGGTTCGTTGTAAGTTTCCCTTTGTTTTGTTTTTTTAATTCAACCACCTATATCAGATAAGATCAATGAAAATGAAGTGGCCGACTACTGGATTCAACGTGGCCGAGCACTGGATTTCTGTGGCCGACTACTGGAGCATTTACTAGTGTTGACAACAGCTTGGATTTTAACATATTTTTTTTTTTTAATTTCTGAAACAAGTAGGTAATTCACTATCAGAAAGGTTCATTCTAAAGTTTTACCTTGTTTTTGTTGCTGTATTGATAGCTGAAAGTTCTAGGTTAGCCAAGATCCACAAAAGATCTCTTAAATGTCCGACTACTGGAGCACTTACCCTACATTTGAACATATTATTTGAACAGTACATTTAAACATAAACATTTATTATTTAAAATATACATTTAAACATTTTTTTGGAATTTTTCCTCCTCTTAAACTGAGTGTCCCTTAATCTGGGTAAATACGCGGACACCTCTTTTTAAAAGGATTAGGACCGAAGAAACTGTCCCTTAAAAAGAGGCGTTTCATAGTCGAAGGTGTGCTTAAGAGGATACACTACTACATTTAGGACCTGAGCAGTGAGCATACTTACATTGTGAGGAAAAGGTTTTAACGATCCTTAAATTCTATTTCTTACTTAAGATTACTGCTAAGGATGATCTTAGCCTTAACAATTTCTTCCATATGCCCTTTGGGCTTCCCCGTGCCCTAATATCACTTAGACATGTTGTCATTGCGACATTTATGATACATCTGCCCTGGTTGTACATTAGGGTGTCCCCAAAAAACCGAAAGTCGGAATTTTGTAACGCATACCCTCTTATTGTTTTCCTTTTACATCAAAACAATTGTAAAAAACGTTTCATGCAATTTGAACAACGGTAACTCATGCCGACATGCGTCCGAAAGTGCGAACTAGCCCTTTTTCACTAGGCCCAATCGAAAAAAACTTTTTTCGGAAATTCAAAATTTCATGTTAATAAAACGCTTCCCCTAGATCCCAGCATGTCCCAAAAAATCATTTATCCAAATTAAAAAATATTTAGGTACCCCAAACGAGGCTTAAAATTCATAATTTTCTTCAAAAAATAGCTTTTTTCTATGTATTTTGTAAACAACGAAAGATAAATTTTAAGAAATTATCAAGATGAAAAATATGAAGCATAAAGTATATAATTAGAGCTAAATATAAGTTTTTCTCTCATTTTATATTTATTTCTCCCGAAAATTACTCAAAACTAAGGTTTTTTCAAGTTTTATGTTAAATTTTTCCATTTTAAATACATTTTTTTTTTTATTATTCATCTGAAAGTATGTTCTTTAGTGATTTTGGAACTTGATATTTTCTTCAAATTTATCTGTAATTTAAAATAAATAAATAGTTAAAATAAATAAATTGAAAAAAAAAAACAAATTAAAAAAAACTCTGACAGCGATTTATTTACAACATATATTTACTACAATATTACAGCACAATAAACATTCCTAAACATGCTATCGTTTTAATGTTTGTTTATTGCAGTCAGAGTATCAGAGTATATATTTCGGTGCTCTTGGATGCAACACAACAAAAATTGTTTTTGCTCCTCATCAACTGTTAGCAAACCATGACAGTCCTGCATCATTTTTACAGCTCTTTCAGCTGTATCATTTACTGGTCTAAACACTGAGACCATCCTTTTTCCTTCAAGGAGTTAAGTGTTATTCGCCCATAAAGAAGGACTCTCATTGAGAAAACTATCATCAATTTTGAGCCTAGTAAGCAAAGGCTATCTTTTAAATCATATGAACTTATCAATTGTTTTCTCTGCAAAATAATAAAATGACATGTAACAAATACGCGATATGAGGAAGTAACTAATTAAAGAATTAGTTACTTCGTTCCTTCTACCCTTTTTTTTCGATTCGGCTCAGTACATAAGTACTAGTTCACACTTTCAAGCACAAGTCGGTACAGTTTGTAATTTCTGAAATTACAATAAACATTTTCGACAATCATATTGATATTAAACAAACATTTATTCAATTTTTTTAAAGAAATTAGGTTCCCAGCACGAGGCAAGAAGTTTATATATTTCTCTAAATATTAGATTTTTCCTATTTATTTGTTGCATCATTTGTGAATTTTAAATTGCAGATACACTTAAAGAAAATATCAAGTCCCAAAATCACTGAAGATCAAACTTCCAAAACGGCATTTGCAGATAAATAATAAAAAAAAGTAGTAGGGGAATGTGTGGCAAAGTGAAATGGTGAAATATTTTCCCAGCTTGCAGTGTAACTTATCCAGCAATATTTTAACTAAGTTAACTAGACAGATAACTAATTCCTGTCAAAAAATAAGTAGCTCCAAAGATCAACGAAAAAATTATACAAGCCATTTTGAAAATTGGATACGTTTATTGTAATATTCGTGGTTTTTCAAAAATATTTCTTCTTATTATAAAAGGATAAGATTTTTGTAATTATCATCCGATCCGAATTATTAATTGAGAACTACTGCAGTGCAGCCCTTATTTAGTTCAAATTAGGCATTTTGTTTTATTTTCAATGTTCAATGTAATCAGTAAAGTGCACGCGGGGCAAAGTGAAATAATTCATTTGTTTACTTATTCATTCTTTTATTAAATCACTCACACATTTCTTCATTTATTAATTCATTTGCATTCTTTTACTTAATTATTTATTCATTCATTAACTCATTTTCTTATTCGTTCTCTATTTTATTCATTCATTTATTTTTTCATTTACTTGCTCATTCGTTTATTTTTTGTTAATAATTATTTTTTTGTTTATTTACGCATTCATTTGATGAAAATTACTGTTAATCGTCGAATTAAAAAAATTTCATAACAAAAATAATTTATTTTTCACTTTGCCCCATTTTTTTCTGAAGTGAAAATGTTTCATTTTTTTAGGGTTCAAAATAACTGCCAAAGATGAAAAATAATATTTCAACGAAAGTATTATCAAAAAAACAATATTCCTTCTTTATGTACAAAAATTTTTAGAACAAAATTCCTATTTGTTCCTTTTGAAGTAGGCAAGTTAACTTAACTAGTTCACTTTGCCCCACATGAAAAATGATCAAATAAGCTTTGTGCTGAAATATAATTGAAATTAAAAACCAACGTAAATAAAGCACAAAATAGGTAGAAAGTACAGTATGTACTGTAAACATGCTGTACTTTCTACCCAATTTGTGCTTTATTTACGTTGGTTTTTAACTTTATTTGTAAAAAAATGTGGTATTTAAAGTGGAAAAGTTAAACTTAAAACTTGAAAAAACCTTAACTTTGACTAATTTAAGGGAGAAATAAATATAAAATGAAAGAAAAAACTTATATTTAGCTCTAATTATATACTTTATGCTTCATATTTTTCATCTTGATAATCTCTTAAAATTTATCTTTCGCTGTTTACAAAATACATAGAAAAAAAGCTATTTTTTGAAGAAAATTATGAATTTTAAGCCTCGTTTAGGGTACCTAAATATTTTTAATTTGGATAAATGATTTTTTTGGGACCTGTTGGAATCTAGGGGAAACGGTCTATCAACATGAAATTTTGAATTTCCGAAAAAAAGTTTTTTTCGATTGGGCCTAGTGAAAAAGAGCTAGTTCGCACTTTCGGACGCAAGTGGGTTATAGTTGTTCAAATTGCATGAAACTTTTTTTACAATTGTTTTGATGTAAAAGGAAAAAAAAATAAGCGGATATGCGTTGCGAAATTCCGACTTTCGTTTTTTTTTGGGACACCCTATTGTTCATCTGTAAATAATACACAACATTCAGGTAAACCAGTGGCAATTACTTTTTCTATATTGTTAAAACTACGGGTGCCGCAGTGGTACGAGTTAGAAAGCTGGGGTGAAAGCAAAGTGCCACGGGCGCTGTAGCGAATTTGAAATGCTATTACTGTACCGAAAGGTCACCCATCAGCAACCTTTAGGGTGAATGAAGCTTGCGCATGTCAGTGAGACATCTCGCAGTCCCAAACGGCTCTTTTGATAGCCTGTGCCTGAGCATTGCGACTCCGAGGTCTCATCATCATCATCAACCACTTGAATGGCAGCCATCTTGTTTACGTCGACACGACAGAATTCTCGGTACAGTGCTTTCACAGTCTTGGATTTCACATTGAGTTTCAAAAATGGATTAATTCCTCATTTTAATCTTCGACGTAAGTACATGCATTTAATCATGGTTCTAAGATTTTCCAACGTATTTACAATCATTTCAAAGTGTTCTTTATCTCTGTGTAAGGATTCTATTTTACTGCATAGACAGAGCCTGCAAGCAGCAGAAAGAAGGAAAGGGGGAAAAAAACTCTTTCTGCCCGACTCTTTCTTTCTTACTTGTTTTTATTATACATATATATATATACTATTTTAATGCCACTTTTTTTTTTTTTGTTCCATCAGTTGAAATAGATACATCGTTACAATATATTTCGATTTTTGTTCTGTCGAAAAACTTGATGTTTAACAAAAACTGCTTTTCAAATACCCCTATCTTTTATGCCATAAAGATATTCAAATGTCGAACTATACATACGTATTAATATGTTACTCTTGATTAAAATTTTAGAAGTTAATGAAACGATTTAATTTTTATTGATCGTTATTTTTGATTGTTCTTGAAAAGGATCCATAAAATACCTTCACTTTTCATTTTCGGTGCAGATAATGCTGTAGTAAATGCCAATGGCATTTTAAAACTACTGAGTGGAATCCAAGTCATGAATTCTTTGAAAATATGTTGGAAAGTCTGAACTGTGAGAAAATGCCTTAAATTAAAGTTTCAATCATTTTCAAATCAGAATTCAAGATGAAAATGTACCAAGAAATCGTGATTAAAAAAAAATAAATAGAAGTAAACACATTAGAAAAACAAAAACGCACACAGCACAGCAGGGGATCTGCAATAGTGAACAGTGAGGGTGCCATTATGCTCTTCTATACGGTTTCATCTTTCACTCTCGGTGCTTGTTGAATTGAGGGTGCCAGTTTTTCACCCAAGCCAGTGGTGAAAACTCGGCTCCCCACACGGTGAAGCTGGTGCTACAAGCGCTTCACCCCGGAAAGGTGCTAATCGCAACCAGTAATTTTCACAGTGTAAGTTAATTGTTTAAATCCATTGTTTTAAGTTAAGGGATTTACGGGGCAAAATTTGCTTTCCCTTAGTTTTTAATGCTTAAATTAAGGATTCCTCTTTTAGCACGTTTAAAAATATTAATGCTTACAAATTAGGTCATCAGACTCACAATAAAAAATATATTCATTAAAGTTGTGCAGCATTAAAAAATAATAATAATAAAGTCTTTGTCCGCAATTATCAGAAAAAGAGAGTTTGTTGTGCAGATAAAAAAGAGCAATTATTTGATGATAATATCAAACTATCCATTAGATTTACATTTAATCCTATAATAAGATCAATGATCAATCCCACTTTTTTTTATTTAATAGGAAAGTATCTTCGGGAGCTTTCTTAAACAACACTATTATTACCTTATGTCACTGAATTATGCATTGTCTAAATGTGCGAGATTTTTTTCCTTTCCCCCAGCACCATTTAATGTGAGAGAAATAAATTAGAATTAATGAAATCATGGATGCAACCTTTCGGTAAATGAGTTATCATGAGCGGCCATAATCGACAGGAAGTTGAGAATTGCTTTTAAAAACAATGTGGTTGATGGACTTGATGCGATGGACGAGCCACAGCAGGCGCTCGCGTTGATTAATTAATGGAACCCTCATTGCATATTCGACCCATTATAGAGGTTTCGATAATTATGAAATTCACCGCTTAATATCGTCGTCTGCTCATGCCAGCAGGAGTGAAGAATAGATTCTAAATGGAAATTCAGTTGACACAAGGTTACTTCATTGTCTTTTAATATAAAAGGTTTAGATTTTTATCAAATTATAGTAAAATGTCTGTTTTGTTGTTATTTTTTCGTACCATTAACGTAATATAGAATAGTTTTATGTAATAGTTGATTTAGAAAGCTTCCAAAAAAAGAGCGCGAGTAGATATCGCTCATTTCTTTCAGCAACGTCATAACAAAAAAAAAAGTAATTTTTTAATTTTGAAGCAAGATATGTAGTAAATCTATATGTAAAACACCACTGATTAAACTTTTTTTTTTACATAAGGGCCATTCCACGGAGACTGACGTTACAATTTAACTATATTTTTACTTTTTAAATTCAGTAATGTCTTGGAATTAAATTCTGGTACTTTTGAAATTGGTCTTAAATACCTTGATATGGTACATTATGCAATCAAGCTTAAATTTAGACATGAGTAACATTTTATGAGAAATTAAGGGGTATAAAAACGTGACTGATTTCACGCAAGAGAGACATTGAAAAAATTGACTTACGTATAATTTGAAATTCTCTTCAAAACATAAAAAACTAAACAGCTTTTCCCTCCTTAAAACGGAGATTTTAGACTTTATGAAAATACCTTGCTTCATCGAAAAAACTTTAACACTGAAAGTATAGAATTTATTTAGTACCCGTAACTGATGATACTAAGATTTTGTGACTGATGTTTCGTTTACAAAAACAAAAAAATGCTGCAATGATAAATTATTTTTAGTTAAAAATAAAATTAGTTCTTTTTTTCTTTAAAATTGTAAAAAGTATATTTAATTCACAAGAAAAACTCATTCATAAAGTTTTAAAAGTTACATTTTTAATGTTATTTCACGAAATGAAAGTTATTATTCCCATTTATATGGGCGATTCCCTGTAAACTCGTAATTGGCTGTCCGGTCCGAGTATTTTACAAATGAGCGATTCTCTGTAAACTCGTCATTTTTCACCCGAAATCTGTCCGGGCATGGTTTTTTGAGATGTTCGTTAATTTATAATACTATTGCTCAGAAAATAAATCTATTACTTTGGTTTGAAAGAGGGCCAGGTGAAGCTTGTGTTTTTCTGATAAATTGTGATAGGGGGTAAGTCCCCCGCCTGGTATAACTAGGCAGGGGACTGTGCTAAGTGACAGTGTTTTTGCTCTTTGTTGCGTAATATCTGCAAAACTATTGGAACCTAATTAGTTACGAGACTACCTATAAATTTGGGCACAAATCGTGGACGTAATAACTGATACGTTTCATAATTAAACTAATTGACATTAATGAAATCACTTCCCAGAGGACTGTTTTCGCAACGACCCTGATGCATACTTTCATGACAAATGTGGCTTTCAAACTAAGCAAAGTATCGTTTAAACACCATTCTCAGCAATTTCAGCAAATTCACACTGATTGCTTTAAACTTCATGTCAAAAAACATTTGCAAGAGTAACAGATTCTTTCTATTGGAGCTTTGAACTTGTCTCAGGGGACTGTTTGAAAAATCTCCGGACAGAATTTACATGACAATTTTAAGTTTTAGAAATACGGAATTAGACTTTATATAATTAAAAAAATAGAGCTGCATTATTTTATTTTTAGATATTAATTGCTAAATTTATATAGTGTTGATAGGATTTTTGGAATATTACCTTGACGTGTTAGACAATACGATTGAGGCAGCCAGGGGACTGTGTTTTTAGCACTTAGATAATTTCTAGAAAAAATTGTTATCGTTCCAAATACGTTTGGGCCACAGAGTATTAATGCTTTACATGTATTAAGAGCGATAATTACTTTATTACACTTTATTATTTTTAAAATACTCGGTCCGGACAGCCAATTACCACTTTACAGAGAATCGCCCAAATAATAAAGTGTAATCAAGTAATTATTGCTCTTAATACAAGTCAAGCATTCATACTTAGTAACCCAATTGTATTTGGGGTGATAACATTTTTTTTTTTTTTTTGTCTAAAAATTATCTAAGCACCAAAAACACAGTCCCCTGGCTGTCCCAATCCAATAGTTTAACACTTAAAGGCAATGTTTAAAAAAACCTATTAACACTAAATAAATTTGGCAATTAATATCTAAAAATAGAACAGTGCAACTATATCCTTTTTACGAAATAAGGTCGAATTATGTATTTCTAAACTTAAAATTGCCATGTAAATTATGTCCGGAGATTTTTCAAACAGTCCCCTGCCACAAATTCAAAGCTCCAATAGAAAAATATGTTACTCTTGCAAATGTTAAAGTTTAAAGTAATCAGTGTGAATTTGTTGAAATTTCTGAGAACGGTGACGAACTTGAAACGATACTTCGTTTCGTTTGAGAGACACATCTGTGAAGAAAGTATGCATCAGGGTCGCTGCGAAAACAGTCATCAGGGAAGTAATTTTATTAATGTCAATTAGTTTAATTGTGAAACATATCAGTTATTATGTCCACGATTTGTGCCTAAATTTATAGGTAGTCTTGTAACTAAATTATGTTCCAATCGTTTTGCAGATATTACGCAACACACAGCAACATTACAGAGCAAACACACAGTCACCTGGCACAGTCCCCTGCCTCGTATAACTAGGCAGGGGATTTACTCCTTATCATGATTTATCAGAAAAACACTAACTTTAATTGGCCCTCTTTCAAACCAAAGTAATAAATTCATTTTATGAGCAATAGTATTGTAATTATGCGAACATTTCAAAAAAAACCATGCCCGGACAGATTTCGTGTGAAAAATGACGAGTTTGACTAGAATAGCTCATATATGCGGTAAGTTTCTGCAGTGCATTTTTTTTGTAAATAATAAATTTCATTCACATCGTCAGGCCATTTCCAAACATTTTACTGCTTGAAACTTGACATTAACTTGCTACTTACATTTCTGAATGCCTCTAACTTCACCTCATAGAATTGATCATCATATTTCGCAAGAACCCTCTCTACTGATGCTGCCTTCAATTTTAGAACGTATTCTGTACTTTGAAAAACAGTTTTGAACTCTTGATGATTCTAACTATCACTGCCAAAAGAAAGCGTGGCTGCTAATTACCGACTCCAGCTTCTGATTTATTAAAAAATATTACTCAAATATAACTATTGATAACACAACTGCAAATCCGGTGGTTATAATTAAAAATATTTTCACATTTCCTGAAATGGTAGTACGTAAAAACCTTTTTGCATGGTACAAAAAAAGATGTACATACAATCATTGGATGTAGATTTTTATCTCTAATATTGAAGTTCTCCGAAGAGTCATCATTATTCCAAGGAGTTTTAACGTCTTCATAACCTTGTGCGTGTCTTCTAAGATCTATAAGGTCCAAAATTGCTTAACCATTGTTTTCATTGGTAAGCAGTTTGATTTAACTGCCATACACAAAGAGTGTATGGCAGCCAGCTTTAACTTAAAAGGAAAAACATGGGGCAGGTGATGTTTGAAATCGGGCTCTTTTGTGTTCTACCATTTTTTTCTATTTCTTTTCCTAATTTATCTTTTTTAAAACTTGATCCATACTTACTTTGAGAACGTAGCTAGATGATCACTTCAAAAAATATATCTTACCCTTGCTAAAAAAGTGCCACAACTCAAAAATTGTAATCTTTGAGTTATGACCCTCATTAGACGTAGTTTACACGTCTCTACCAATCTTCAAAAGAGCAAGAAGTTGCATTGAAAATCAGCCGCCAAAGGCAGTTATGGCGTTTTGTTGTTATCAAGATGCATAGGATCCCTTCCACTGATATGCCACATCTTGAGTTGTCGTCCAGCCGTCGTAGAGTAACGTGCGTAACTAACAATCATAGTTTGAGATGTATCTGTCTTCATATTGACAAATTCAAAAATACTAAAATGTGCCTAGTCAGCCCGGGAACAGTTTTTTTGCAATTCCTGGAAAACGTAGTTTTTTGAGTTGTGGCACTTTTGTAGCAAGGGTGCGATATATATATATATATATATATATATATATATATATATTTTCTCTCTGCTGATTTTATCATACACTTTGTTTTTCATTTACTAATATTCATATTTTTCGTAATTTTAAATTTATCTCACCTCCTGTGTTGCCTTTTTGCAGCAGTTAATGCCGTTTGTGTAGTTTGTTAAAGCATCTTAGTGGGAAGAGAAATGTGACTGATGTTACATATCTCAAGCAAATTTTAAATACATAAATTCAACTACTTTTAAATATTTAAGTAAAGAATATTAAAGATATCATCATAAATAAATAGAATATGACTTGTTATAATCTTGGGTTGTGTTCTTTTTAAGCAACACAAACTTTTATACAATTTTGTGACTGACGTTACATGAATGGGAGGACTAATTTTTAAAAATTGTTTACAAAATAATTAAAACAGTTTAAAGTTTCTTTGTTGGCTTAATATCTTCATTCATAAACTAAATTTCAATAAAAATTAGACTGTAGACATTAATTTCATAAGTAAAAAAGCAGATGAACTTTCAGTAGCTCTAACACAAGAAAACCTGTGCACAAATTGGTGTTGTAAAAACTTACCTATTGTTTGTTTCCAGATTTTTAATCAAACAATAGCTTTTGCCAACCACCTTGGATAGTGATGTCAATTATTCACATATGATGACTTGGATGATAACTGCCCACATGTGTCCCCTAAAGAGGCGCATGTGAATAAATGAAGACTTTAAACAAAAACATTAGGCAAAACACTAATTTTATAAAAATTCTCAAACAACTCCACGACGCAAAGGGGCAATTCCATGGTGTCGGACGTAAAAAACGAAGACAAATTTCTCAGTTTTAATTCCATTTACCAAACATAAACTAATTTAAAATCATTAAATTGGTGATTAAAATACTTCCTGAATCAAACAGAATATAAAATCACGTTAATTGTCAAAATTGAATCCCTAAAGTAAAAATTAAACTAGTTCAAAGAGTTGGTGTCGGACGTAAGCGCACAAATACTGAAATTGATTCCTCGGTTAAAAATTATCAAAAGTCTGCGAAGTGGCTTACATTTTAATTTTAGAAACAACTAAATTCAAAAGAATACTCATGAGTAAAGCATATTTCACAGTTTTTAAATTATACAATGAAGGATAAAATTAATTTGAGAACCTTTTCACCTTGGTGTGGGACGTAAATTGTTCACAATGGATGTAAAATATTGCTCATAAATGTAAATATCTCAATGATTATAAGCTTAACTTTTGTTCAAAGGTCGCATAGAATTTTTTTACACTTAAAATGATACATCAAACTTTAACTGTCCCCTAAAGATACAATTTAAATCGTTAAGGAACATTGAATTTTACTTAGTACTTGAATTGATTTTCATGCCAAAACTGGTACTTGGGATAGATAATTACTCATTTCTAAATCAGCTAATAATTTTAATGAAAAAGTGTGTTCTGTTAAAACTAAAACTGAGAAAATTATGGTTGTGGAGTTCGTAACAATTTTTGGAGGAAAAGTTTTAATTAAAAAAAAAGGGTGCATATTTTTCACTGAATTGAGCATTTACTAATCTCAACCACAGTTTATAAGAGTCTAAAACAATTTTTATGAAGATATAAACTTGTTATGTTTTATTAATTTTAAAAATTTTGGATTTTACAAAAGTATTTTAGTAAAATAGCTGGTTTCAAAGTTTCTTGTTCATAGTTTTGCTAATTATTGAAGGAAAAGTGAATCAACTCTCTCATTTCAAAAAAGTATTTCATTTTCAGCTTTTGCAGACCCTTTATTTTTTATTCTATATTGTTTTCTTTTTAATTCAAAATTGAAACTGACTGACAGTGACCACCAAAAGAGTGAAAAGTGTTTGGGTGCAGCCGTGGTTCGGATTATATTCCAAAACTATTGGCTTTCAACAATGATGTTAACCAATAATTAAATTGTAATATGCGTCTAAATTGTCTTAATGTAAATCTGTTACGAAAGAAAAAAAAACTTTTAAAAAATCATACGAAAAAAATTGCAAGTTTTTCTAAGTAAATTAAAAAGTACATGCACATACAATAAATTCATAAAAAGTTCCTTTATTTGTATGCTCTATTTCAGTTTTGTAATTAAAGGCAAAATATGAAAAATCATAGTTGAAAACAGGTGTAGTTTAGGGATTGTAAAAGTGTCGGACGTAAATGGTGTCGGAGGTAAAAAAAATGTTTTACGTCTGACACCCAGAATTTAATGAGAATTATTTAATAACTACAAAATTAAAATAGATTACAGTGCTTCTTTGAAAGTCGCCAAATATGGTTTGAAAATGCTCAAAATCTTGGCCTTAGTTTAACATCTTGTAACTTATATCAAAATATTCAATTCTTCACCTTTAAAATGATACCTTGCTTGTTTAAAAATATTATTTTTGAAAATTTGATCATATGGTTGACCTTATCGTGAAATTGCCCAAAGGATACATAGTTCCATCATGGGGAAATTTTTGCTTCAAAAAATAGGTAACGGTTTTTGAAGTATAAAGAAAGGAAAAATAAAATGTTCAAACACACATCATTTTTCCCTGTGTATATTTTTTCCCACTTCGCATCGATATTATTTCCAAACTAACTTTATTTTAGTTTGAGTTCAAGAATCAACTGATAAATATGGAGTATACTTAAATATTTTCTTTCATGTTCTCTACTTAGTGTAATTCTATCACCAAAGTTAGAAACAGAAAATAACACAATGGGAAAGCATTTTTATCTTAAGACCGGCCTTGCGTCATTAAATATAACTAACTCATTTACAGTATTTAGCAGTGTCGGTTTTGTGGACGTGCTCTTTACAACCTTGAAAGAGCAGCTTCGCTTTTACAAACGGCGTGAACTATGCTCTATAAGCTTTTTAAACTGTTGAAAACCCTTAGAGAAACGTTCATTAAAATTTCTATTCCTGTTCCACAATGGTTCGACAGAAAAGAGAAAGGCGTGAAATATTCAACAAGGAAACCTTTGCTAATCTCCGCCAGGGATTTTAGTTTCGATCCCCAATAACAAAAGCGTATATTACTAGCTACCTTGTTATAGGTAGGCAAATATGACGCGATATCGCCTTTTCTCTGACGTCATCTGACGTCATTTAGCGAAGCAAAACTTCTCAGCCGCTATTTCCCACGGGTGTTTTAAGATTGACGCAAAACTATTCCGTGACGTCAGACATTTTGAAGATCTGGAATTAAATATCGAGATGAAAAACAAACACTTTGCACTTTCTACTGCGGCATGCTTTTTGCTAATTAATGAGGAGGCGGTAGAAAAATGGTCGAAGTGTTAAAAGTAGCGTCTGTTTTGATGCCGTTGGTCTACTGTTCCGCATTGTTTTCCGTTGTCTTTATAATTATTTCAAATAAGGTATATATATATATTTAAAAAATGCCTTTTTGTAATTGCTAGAATACATTTTTTTTCCAGCATTCTATGCACGATGACGAAGAAAATATTTAACTTTGTTTCAAACAAGAAAGCGCCGTTGGCATGTATTCTTTTTTTTTTTTAAATTAAGTTTGTTGGCCTCTTAAAACTGCATTACGTTGTGCATAAAAAGTGATAGTAATTAATAAGAGAGTCAATTAAAAACTAAAAAAGAGAAATGATATTTTCTATTGAAAGAGCGAACGTCACAAAAAAAGAGAGAAAAAAAAAACTAAAATATACTTTTCTGGGTGCGTATTTATTGGGTGCCAGTCAAAAGAACTCTTTTAAATTTCATATTTGAAACAGAGGTAAAGTTATTAAAGAAGAAAAATAAGTACACTGAAAAAATGAATTGTTGTTCTTACAGTGTAATACTGGCAGCCGAGGTTCCAGTGTAAAACTGAAACACACAGTAATAAACTGCTACATTAGCAATTTTACAGCTTATTACTGCTTGTTTTACAGTAATAAACTGCTACATTAGCAATTTTACAGCTTATTACTGCGTGTTTTACAGTAATAAACTGCTACATTAGCAATTTTACAGCTTATTACTGCGTGTTTTACAGTGTTAAACTGGAGCCTCATCTGCCAGTATTATACTGTAAAAATAAGATTATTTTTTTTCTTGTAATTCGTCTAAATATTAGTGCAGTCTTTCGTTCGAAGTATGTTTCAGAAACTACAGATAGGGTGGCCATAAAATACCTAAGGTGTTCTGAAGTATTTTTTTATACAAATATACAATTAGGTTAATGTTACGAATATGTACTCAAAGGTTAATTTATATCAAGTGTTTTATTGTTTAGTAGAATCCAATGAGCGGATCATTTGAGGCGTGGTATACATCAAAACGGTAATCAACATCTTCCCATGTGTTTCACGCACAAGTGATTATCTTTGCCTCAAGTGATGTTTTTTTCTTTTTCTTCTTTTTTTACGTTTCGTGTTTGTTTTTCATTCTAATTATTCTCAGCCAAAACAGAACTCTTGACACTGTTGAAATGTTTTAAGATAAACATTTTGATGCATAATCACATTAATGCATAAGAGGGTGACCCTCATTACAGAAAGCTCTTTGGAAAATTACTGATATGGGCGATTCTCCTTAAACTCGTCATTTTCCACACGGTTTCTATCCGGGCATGGTTTTTTGAAATGTTCGTATAATTTTCTACTATTGCTCAGAAAATGAATCTATTACTTTGGTTCGAAAGAGGGGCAATTGAAGTTTGTGTTTTTATGATAAATCATGATAGGGGTAAGTCCCTTGCCAGTATAACTAGGCAGGGGACTGTGCCAGAAGACTGTGTATTTGCACTTTGTTGCGTAATATCTGCAAAACTGTTGGAACATAATTAGTTACGAGACGACCTATAAATTCAGGCACAAATCATGGACGTAATAACTAATATGTTTCATAACTAAACAAATTGATATTAATAAAATCACTTCCCAGAGGACTGTTTTCGCAACGAACAAGATGCACACTTTCATCACAAATGTGGCTCTGACACTAAACAAAGTATCATTTCAACACCGTTCTCAGCAATTTCAGCAAATTCACACTGATTGCTTTAAACTTCATGCCAAAAAACATTTGCAGGAGTAACATAATTTTTCTATTGGAGCTTTGAAATTGTGGCAGAGGACTGTTTGAAAAAACTCCGGACAGAATTTACATGACAATTTTAAATTTTAGATATACGTAATTAGACCTTATTTCATAAAAAAAGATATAGTTGCATTGTTCTATTTTGTAGTTTATTATTGCCAAATTTATGTAGTGTTAATAGGTTTCTTGAAATATTGCCTTTAAGTGCTTAACTATTGGATTGGTACAGTCAGGGGACTGTGTTTTTGGTGTGTGGATAATTTCTAGGAAAAAAAATATATCGTTCCAAATACAATTGGGCTACAAAACATTAATGCTTTACTTGAATTAAGAGAGATAATTACTTTATTACATTTTATTCATTTAAAAATTTTTCGTTCCGGACAGCCAATTACGAGTTTACAGAGAATCGCCTATATATCATCGTTACCAAGGACCCAGTCGGGTGTTTCTTTTTTATAACGAATATAAAATTAAATTGGATTCATCGACGCAAAGGTGTTTCTTCTAGTTTTGGTTATAATACGTTTCGTAACTCTAGCAAAGTTTATTTGGATCTTAATATTACTTGTTTGAATGAGAAGTTCCCCGATGTGTCATTTATGGCTCCCTCTTTAATACGCCACCACACACCAGCTATGTACTTTAACTTTGTACGAGTTGTTTTGGCAACAAAGAGGATTAAATTTAGATATTAAATTAATAATTAATACTTTTTTTTTTAATTTTCAGCTGTGTCACTTTTGTGGCCGGGTTGTAATATCGTTTGAATACTTTTGAGAGCTATGATATATTTTTTAAAAACAGCATTTGACTCTATTGCTCCACGTATGTAATTAAAAATATTTAAAAAAAATAATCATTGCAATTCTATATTTATAGAATATTCCCAAGATAGGTGAAGTATCAGGAAAATTTTATTCGTTGTTATTTTAACACTAAATTTAGAATATTTTCATTTAGTATTTTAATGAGAATCAATATGGATTTTCTTCCAAACTGCAAGAGAGCCAAACGTGGGCGAAAATTCCCGTTTTGGAAAAAAGTGGATGCCTACGCACTTGTTTACAGGAAAACGTGCGTGAAGCAGTAATTAATCCATAAGTTTTAACGTTTCCCAGAGGCCAGCATTTTGGAACTTATGTACAACGGATACTACTATTTTTAGAAAGATGATTAGCTATTAATTTTGAATATTTGATATTAATGAGCCGCGGTGGGTGATAATACGGAGGAAATATTAACTTGGCTCTTGTAGCTAATTTGGATTAGTTGTAATGAGATGTTTTTGAAAGCTTTATAAAACATTTGCTTTAATGTTTCCATGTTTAAAGCTGGTAAGTTTTTAATTTATATGTAAATTTAATATACAGAAATGAAAAGGATGGCATTAGAATTTTCTCTTGCGCTGTTCAGTTTGTGGTAAAAATGAAGGTTCTTTTTTAATTAAAGCTTCACTTTGAAATAGTTTTCCTTTTTTGGCCATTTCAAAGTCACCAAAGAAGAGTAACCATTGCATGAAATTCCAATCTACTTGGTTTTAGTTTATAGAAAATTAGAGATTTTTTTATTATCAGTGAAAAAAGTAAGGATTAATGAATGTGTAAGAGAAAATGGTGCGTGTAAAACACGTGCGCTCTTTAAAATTATATTTTGACATTGGTTATGTGTTTGTTTTGTATTTATTGTAATCCGCTGTGAAAATACCAATGAATGTATTTGCAAAAGATAAATCGGAAGACAGAATAAACATTTTTGTTTCAATAATTTTTTCCTATTATTTATAAATTAACTTCATGGTGATGCATTGCATATACAATCTTACCATATGTGATTACTCATCCGAAGTAAAAAAACCAGTAATTTGTTCTTGAACTTTTGATTTGAACTAAGTTTTCGTTTTAATGGAAGTGTATTTTGATCATGTATTCGAAGTTCCGCAAGCAATGCACAGTAAAACAAAATTAGTAAGTTAAAAAAAAAAAAAAAAAAAAAAAAAAAAAAAAAAAAAAAAAAAAAAAAAAAAAAAAAAAAAAACTCTTAAAATACTGCTTTTTATTGAATTGTCCGATTTGATACTATGTTTGTTCACAAACGAAACAGTATTACACCGCAATCCCTGTTAAACAAATATTTCAATTTTCCGCAAGCAATGCACAGTAAAATAAAATTAATAAGTTAAAAAAATGAAAAAAAAAACTTAAAATACTGCTTTTTATTGAATTGTCTGATTTGATACTATGTTTGCTCACAAACGAAAAGTATTACACCGCAATCCCTGTTAAACAAATATTTCAAGTTTTAAAAAAACACCCATAGTGTGGTGGTTTGAGAATTTTCCAAGCAAAAAGAAAACAGCTTTACAAATCTGGATGGGGAGTTGCCGTTTTCAAATGTTTATTGGAGCGCACAACAGCAAAAGATCGAAAGGTAGATTTTTGTAGTTTATGCTCGATGGATTAATATATAAAACGGAAAAAATGGCATTCCCTCTGCGTCCTTTCCTTTGGGACAACTGCAGTTTTAGACGTCAGTCCTAATAGAAATGCTCGAATTTCGTTGGAATTGCTCTCTCTTCAAGCAATGAAAAGAAAAGGAAAGAATAACACGATTACATTTTCTAATTCGAAATAAGATTTAAGAAGTGTTGAACATACGTCAAGTTGTAACACAGGTTAAGTAATTCGAAGGCTGATGAAATTTCATATTGGTAGCTTGCAGAACTCAAGCTTTGCTTTTCCACCGTTAGAATGTAACACAGAGCTTTGTCCTGATTTTACGCCTCCGAATCTACGTTTTCGTCAATTCTTGAGCAGCTAAGTCCCTTCAGCAGGTTCCTTCTATATGTTTCCCGTCTTTTACGTTGTTTCCATCTATCCCTGGAGAAATGTAAAGTCCGGTTTTCTCTGTAGTTTTTATGGCTAAGGTCTTATTTAAGCTATAGTCCACTATAGGCGACCTTCTCCTAGCCATAGTATTGTTAGAAGATTTTACGAAAAATTAAGCAAAGATTTTCACAACGAAGCATACTGTGGTAATGTGGTATAAAGGCAGTTGAAAGTTAAAATTTAAAAGACATTACGTTGTGCATTAATTCTGCTCGGAAAAAAAATCGAACTTAAAAAGAAACCTGCTGAAATATAATTTGGAGGAATCTGGTAATAAGTATAAATATTGTTCCGGGGGAATATATTATCAAATCAAATGAAACCATATTAGGATAAAACTTTAGCGTTGTGCTCATGAATCAAAGATTGACCGCCCCAGGAAATTTTTTAAAAAAGCATTAGTGACAATTTAATACAAACTGAAGGGGAACATTAGACAAAAACGGATAAAGGAGCATTTGTAAAATAAACCCCAAGTCCGCTACTGCGAATGAACAAAAGAGGTCAAAATTTTTTAACATTAAACTCACCATTGGTCTTCAGAGTGCACTTTAAAGTTGGCATAATCTCTTAAAAATTACCTAGCGCCCAAAGTCAAATCAAAAGTCTTGGAAAATAGGTGAGATCGGAAAGCGGGAAGAGTATGTAGTTCATGTCTCAGAACAGACATGGAGATGGCCAGAACCGGCTTAGGGAAGCAGGTGAGTACAGGTGATGAGGGCACAAAATTTATTCAAAACAAACCATGATCCTTCCCGCGTTAAGCGGGAGTAATTGGAGAAAGCTAACACATTTGCGTAATGTCCAATGTCCATCATCACGGTTGGCTCAGCGGGGAGCCGCGCGCAGATTTCTCTGGAGAAAAACACAAGGACAGGAGGGGAGTCGGAAGTTTAAAAGCCCAAACCCCACACAGCGTCGTAATCTAAAGCTCGGTGGAGAAGTGAAAAGGACTGATCGCTCGCATGCAGGCACCATTAATCGTTATTCAAGAGCAAACATGGCAATTGCCACTGAGAACGGACCGCTCTGAAGAAAAGCAATTTCCTCCCACACATGACGGAGAAGTCTGGAAAAAGAAGCCTCCAATCCTCTAACGGTCGGGGCTTATATAGCCTCATTTTCACTGAGGCCACTCACCAACTTTCTTCAGCAAAACTTAGAATGGTAAACATCAAGAAGATCAGCTCGAAGTTGAGGTCATCCTCAGAGGCGAAGATGACGCGACACAGAACAAAGCGACAAAGACAATGAGGCTGGCAGAGGTCGAACTCTTCCCGCCTCAATGTCAAATTCCAGCAGCATATCTTGTAAAAAACTACTTAATAGAAAATGATTGAAAAATAAACAATAATTCACAATTTTTGGCACAAAATGTAATAACATGAAACATGTTATGACACATACATAGCAGAACCTTAGAATAAAATGTTATTTTGGAGTCAGGATGTCAGGGTTAACCACCAAAGCATGTAAATTGAGCAACTGCTGTCCTTCCACAGATTTCCCAGGCCCTTTTTAAACGTACCGTGAAGTCAGGTTACTTGGACCCTAGGGGGTTACTTGAGCCCATTACAGTAAAATGATAAAATCTAGGTTTACTACTCACTAGTTGAAGACTTGCACATAGTTCCTCGTTTCTGGGCTAGGTAGAAGCACTCTGCAGTCTCTAACGCCAGTACCAAACCCAGATTTTATCATTTTACTGTGGGCTCAAGTAACCCTCTTGTGGGTCCATGTAACCCGACTTTACGGTAACTCACAGAGATTTGAAACTTTCGGCTCTTTTTTTTTTTTGTAACGAGAAACTAAAATATCTCGTAGTAATTTCTATAAGATTTGATATCCAATTGTACTGAAATTAGTGTAATTTTCTCCTAATGTTTCTCAGAAATTGTGCTGACATTAGTTGATCAAGTGCTTATCTTGTCTTTGAAGTTTAGTCTAGAGTTCGTATGGTTATTCTTTATTTTAGAAAACATGACATTCTGCGATCGGAGTTCCCAATTAAATCAGTTTGACAAATACAATATTTATTATTTCCTATGATTTCACTTGGAGAATTTCAAAAGATAATCAAAAAATGAGAGTATTAAACAAGAATCATAGTCGCAAAATAACAACGACCAATGGTGCATTTTTCTAGTGGCTAAGTGATTGCGTTTTGTGCTTCCACGTCGTAGACCCAGTCTCGACTTCTGACTTTGGCACGGACGACTTAGCTTTTTATCCCGTGGGTATATCGATAAAATGAGTACCAAGCGTGCTTGGGAACTAAACACAGGGGTTCCACATTCAGCTGACAACCTTGCACCCAGAAACCACGGTCACGAAAACTGAGATAGGGACAGTAAGCCTTGGCCCCCGTGGACTTTTGCGCAACTGAGTTTAGTTTATATGTAGTAGTTTTATTATAATTTACTCAAGAAAATATCACACAGTCTGGGATTGGTGTTTCCAATCAACTCAGTTTGAAATGCAAAATGTTTGATTTAACTAAAATGTACCCAAGTGCCTCTTTTCAAAACTGTTTTTATATAACTCTAATATTGACTATTAATTTCAATCGGCCGTTTTTTTATATACATTTCATTATGTAATAAAATCACTTATAATTTCAGAGCAAAAGTCTTAAAAGAATACCTTCTATTAATGTTCGTTTTGATAAAATTAACACATTCCATCATAGTGACCATAAGAGCATTAACTGCCAATGAAAACGTTTTAATTTGTTAAAATGCGGCTTTTGAAACTAACCCACGTGCTGGTTAATTTGCATTTCTGAAGTTTCTCTTTACACTGCAAAAATAGACGTTTTTAACAGTTTAATACAGGTAATTTTATAGTAATTTTATAGTAAGAAACTGCAGTATTGCAAATTTTACAGTAGTAAACTGTGAAATTGCTAGTTTGCAATACTAAACTGTAAAATTGTTAGTTTCACAGTTTATTACTCTGCATTTTACAGTTTTAAAATAGAACCTCTGCTTCCAGTATTATACTGTTGTTTTTACAGTATAATACAGCTAATTTCATGATAGTAAACTGTAAAATTGCTAATTTTACAGTAATAAACTAAAAAGTAGGTTTTTGAGTAAAA